>JAAXYX010001797.1:0-20580 GCA_036851915.1 Ptenothrix huangshanensis | reverse complement strand
CGGGTTTATAATGCAGGCAAAATGCTTGCCGTCCAATTACCTGGACGCCCATTGTCAAGCAATGTTGAACGGTTTCCTTACGCCTCCCCACCATCCCTCCCTTCCTCATTTCTAACCACACCATTTGCGTACGTCTCTTTATGGGCGGATAGGGTTCCCCGGTATCCTTGAAAATAAGATAAATTATGTTTTCATCTAGGTATGTACACCTCTTTATGTCACACGAACCAACTATAAGGATTAATTGCATGGCCACAGATAAGTGCTAGTGTAAGTAGCTCTACTGTTATTGGCAAGGATGTATAGTCGTGTGTAGTCGTCCTCCTAGTCAAATAAAATTTGACATTCAAGTTTGTATTTACCTACGTAGGTAATTATATTCATTATCTTCAGTTTATTCCCTACCCCAAGTAAGAGGTTTTGGATCAAATGCGTACAGTATTCCCTACAAGCAATGTCTTTTGCTTTAATTTTGTAGATGTTTTGCAGGAACTACGTGTCTTGTAGAAACGAGACTAAGAATTTAATTGACATTATACTTACGTTTGGATCATTAATGGGGATAATAGATATAAAAATATGAGAGTACAACTTTACTAAGTCACTGTTACACAACTGTAATGTCCTGATGACTTACGATTAGTACCTACAGATCACAACATATTTTTACCTAGAAATGATGAATGTAGTTTAAGTTCACTTCTTATTTGATATTATTAGTTTTTAAGATCCGTATAGATATGTGATGATGATGGTTACATATTTGAATAAACTTTTTTTTGGTATTAAAAACACTTCAAAGTTTTTGCAAGTAGTATGGCTACAAAGATTCCTATCCATTTTAATTGAGAGATAAAGTAAAGTGCATTTCAAAATTAATTCAGGTTTGTGAGAAGTTTTTAAGACTTGCTACTTTGTCCACCTATGCAACGTATGCATCAATACAATAAAATAATATTTTTTCTTGCAAGACTTCCGGCCACCAAAACATATCCCACAGTGAATTCCCTTGACTAACAGATTAATAATGGCATATTAAACGTCAGTTCTTCCGCCCTTTGTACTTTGCTGGGTTTCACTATAATGGATTCCTTAAGTCTGGCTTTATTCACGTAAGACATGTGATCAGATTCGCTGTAAACGTATTTGAATGCTACTTTGGTAATACGATATTCAGGTCACAATGGATACATCCGTAATAAATTTTCCAATGTAGTGTGGTGTTGCATTGTTGCATGCAACGATATTCAGGATTTTGCACTTGCTGTTCGTCGAATCATACTTTTAGTATTAGTAGAGTATTACTTTTTTATTTCTTTATATGACAATAATTATTTCTTTATATTTTCAATGTTGAACAGCGACAACGTTTTCTGCATTGAGTATATATAATTACTTTTGTAGCCACTATATGAGATATTATGCAACAGGAGATGTATATACAATAGGTAGGTGTTCGTTGTACATATTTGAATTTGTGATTGCCGTAGTTATTTCAAAGTTAAATTATTTGCATCGCCTGCGAAACGTTGTTGCTTGTTAGATTATTAATATAGATGTTTTATGTTTTGATTGTATGGGATATTCATCTGGACAAGTTTTATCGAACGTTATCGGAGGGTATCTCTAGTTTGCATTATTTCTTTCCACTGCTTAGAGTTAAAGACCCTGGTCGTTCTATTTCTCCTGTCGGAATAATCGTGAATGATTCTTTGTTTAAGTAGTCCGAGTAGTTGTACAGCACGTAACCATGTTCTTTATTTTTATATCAGAGAGCTCAAGGGGTTTTCAAACACTTGGTTCGTTCACCCTGTAAATAGAACTTGCAAGTCGTTTGTGCAAAAAGAGAAAAGGAGGAAAGAACTGAGACTCAGATTGAAGCACACGCAATTTACCCACGTGTGAACCAGTCTGACTTTTAGAACGTACAAGCTGTAGGAGTGTAGGTACTACCCGGAAATTTGGTCCCCGAAAAACATCGTCGTTGTAAGTATTGTGTGAATCGTTTTATGCGTATATATGAAGATCAATTGTCACGACGTCATGAGGAAATGCATTCGTAGTTTTGTGCTATTTTGCATATGATGTACTACTACAATTTAATATTTGATTCTAAATTACACAGTTTTGTCTGCTGCAGGTTCTATCTAATCTGCACTAAAATAATTTTAGTGCCCTCAGAATAGTATGTTTTGCGTTGTTATGAGCTTTGTTCCAGAATAAAATAACTCGTAAAAACGTACAAGTAAGGAAGGAATAGATATCATATAATGTAATTGAGAAATGTATTTGTCACAGTTGTTGGAAAATTTTAGCCGCTGGTACCTTATTTAGAACTAGAAACCTAATAATATATAACGGTTAATGGTTGTTTTCGTTTAAAAATACCTAGGTACCTATGTGGTACCTATTGCACTAAAAAGCAAAGTAAATATCGATGCTTCTGAACTAATTCTTCGATAAGGCTTAAGATAGGGAATAAAAAATATGACAAAATGATGACTACTACGCCGTTATTAGTATCAAGTTGGTGCTTGCGAGGAGGAAAATTCCACGATTTATATTGAGGGGACGTATTCCGGGGAGTAAAGTTCCAGTTCCCGTGAGCATGTATACTTTTTCATCATGTATATTATGTGTTTATTACTACCTCATATAATTTTCTCGATTCAATCGATAAACTTTTTTTAAAGCGCATAACAGGATGCACGATGCACCATTTGGAAGAGGTGTAGATAACGAATATCAACTTTTCGGTAGCAAATAATTTAATCGTGTTCAGTTCCGTTTTGTTTTTTTTTTTGGAAAAACGGGACTTTGTGAAGGTATTTCCAACCAAAGCTCAGATTTCCCGTCCTTTAATTTTATCGATATAATTCACATTTTTCGGTATCCGGCAAATTGGCCGCCGCCTCAAAAAACGTATTGGCCGCCGGATGTAATGGCCGCCGCACATTAAGGCCGACGAACATATCCGCCGCGGAACGAAGTAGCCGCTGGACGTAATGGCCGCCGAGCATTTTGGCCGTCAAGTAAATTAGCCATGAACGTAGGCCATTTGTATATAATCAGCATAAAATGAGCAGTTTGTTCGGCGGCCAATTTGTTCGGCGGTCAATGTTTTGTGAGGCGACGGCCAATTTTCCACGATTCAAATTTTTCTACTATATAAACCGAAGTTAAAACTTCCCACCAAATTTCAAATTATCTGAACCTGCTATTCCTAACAGGGATCAAAAAACAAGGGCGCAAAGCGCCCTTGTTTTTTTAATTGTATAAATATAACTGTGATGTGATGGAAACAAGTAGTTAGTACTTGTGCTTGCATGCGCTTACAAGCATAGCGTGCACATAAAAGTCGGCAGGTAGGTAGTTTACGTGGTTTGCAAGTTGGGTAAGCTGCGGCTAGTAATTATGCAGGACAAGATTATAAGCCATCGAAGTGGAATTATTCAATTATGTACTTGCATTGTAAATATTCTGTGATTGGGCATCAAGGTTATGAACAACGGTAGATTCGGCTGATTTATTAATTTTTGGCTTTATTAAATTGGGGCAGCCGGAATGATTGTGTATGTGAATATATTAAACGCAGAAACCCACTCAAGTTCGATGTATGTGGTTTCCCAAGTTTTTGCATTTTAGCATTGTAATGGGAACAGTACGTCCAAGTTATTTTCATACTGCCCGCTAAATGTTTTGTATTTTGATAAATTCAAAGCTTCTTAGATTTGTATGAGCTCACCATTGACGTCCGCTTTCCTTCCTTCCTGTTGACCAAGCCGTCTACAGTCGCAGACGTACATAACGTCCTCTCACATCCGTGTAACTGAAAGTAGGTCAGGTATAATCAGGTTTTAAAAAACATAGGTAGGTGTGGTACGTGATGAATGGGAACGGGAAAGATGTTGATGTTGATATTTTGTATTGCAAGAGAAAATTGTAATAACATATAATTTTCTGTTCCTATACATGTCCACGCAATTTAGCATGCCATTGCACCCCGAGTAATAGTTTATTTACATTGAAAATCGTATGAAAAAATTGTCGTTATGCCATCGTTATTTTGAAGTTGATGAACTCATTCTGAAGGAATCGCTTCACAGATTCACCCAAATTTACTCGCATAATGGTTTTGAAGAAGGTGCGGCCCTTAAAACTGAGGAACAGTCATAGTTTACCTTTTAATGATTGCAATCGTTGAAAGAAATAAACTTTGAGGGCGGATGATTCTTTTTATCTCAAGAATAGTAAAAACTTTATACCTCGAGAGTATTAAACGTACATGATTGTATCTGCCATCATCTAGCTGCAGAGTCTACGGAATATCAGAATTCAGTACCCGTCGTACACCTGAATCTTGCTTCATTCCTATTCTTCGACTAGTGCTCCAAATTTGGATGCATTTTTTTTCGATTCACGAGGCTCGGCGTTATGGTTAACTTAAAATTCATTTCCATCTGTTTTTGATGCTATTATTATGTTGTTATATTTAGACATAGATGTATACTTGTCATATAATTATATGGCATTTGATGAAGACACACTGTGTGCAATGAACGTCGTAGTACATCACGACTTGTGCACAAATTCTACAGTGGTTAGTATTATTGAGCTGATCTAGCAGAGCCAATAACCGTAATATTGAACAAAACATTTATGAAATCAGAGCCATTTGTTGCCGTTGATCGAAGATAGTATTTTGAATGTTTGCGTTGAAGAGGAAACAGTTCAGACAGTTGGAGTGATGGTGCTTAAATGCAAAGTAGAAGTTTCTTTGTACCGTTAAAGTTCTGGGATGCTGATCGATAATCGTGATTCTATGGCTCAAATGTTCATGATTATAAAAAATAGTTACTCAAGAAGTTGGTTAAAATGTTGGAAACCACAACGTTACTGCATTGTGATAGCTCTCAAGGGATACTGTACTTTATCATATCGTCTCGTTGAAGGGATGCACGATGTTCTGCATGCATTTTAATTGACGTACATACAAGATGCATGTACAACTATTATCTAATTTTTTCTCTCTCTTTTAGTATTTATTTCTCCCTAGGGCAACAGATTTCGCTTTTCTGAACATAATAATTATGATCATAAATCAAAGGTATAAAATATTGATGAAAAGGCCTACCTAGATGGGATGTTGGGAAGGGAATCGAATAAGACATGTAATTGTTTAAAATAAGTAGATAAGTAGATTTCTGGTAAGCTTATATGACGTCTGCCGTTGCTAAAATTAATTGACTACCAACGGATAGGAAAGGATAATCCAACACAATTGTGGAAACGGAAATACAATGAAGAGGGAAGGGTTTCTAGCTCACTTTGAAGCTTTTGGGGTCAGTCAACTCATTGCGAATGCATTACATTTTGTTGATAATTATACGCAAAGAGTTGCGGACTACAATTGAAGGAAGCTGAGTAATACTGAGTACACTAGAATAAGAGCTTGACAGTCATTCCCGACACGATGGACGATAATTATGTAAAAGGTAAATAGCTTGGATGGAGAATTAGTTACGTTGTGTAAGCAATCATTTTGTAGACTCTAAAATACGGATCAGCACAGTTGCGATAATTTGGCCGTTCGTTCTAATGTTTAGGAGCACTTCCTAAGTTTACACGGTTCAAATAAATCTCGTGACGCAAAGGGTGAGCTACGTAATTTCAGGGATGCGTCGCATGTGTTTGCATCAGAGGAGATTTCGATCCTTACTCTTCTGTCCTGTCATGGGTTGTTAGAGGTCTTTGGAAAATTATTGTCTGCATCAGAGATAGCCAACGTTGTTTTTGTCAGCTAAATTAAACTGTTCTGCTACGCACAAATTTCAGGATGACCATGAGCATCGTTGCGACTTAGATACTCCCGTCTGTGTGTATCCATATACGTAGGAAAATATAAGCATATAATTAAGAACGCTTGCAAAATGCGCAAAACGAGACGAGAGATGCAGTACCCTGCATGTAGGTTAGATACCATCTTGTGAATAATAATTTGCCAAAATGATTTCTTTGAAGTGAGCTACAATTTAGTATCGTACCTTAGGTAAGGCAGATAATTAAGTAAAGGTGATTTACTATGAGATACTAGGGATGTGCAAAGTGTTGTATGCTAGAGACCCTGAGTCTTTTTATTTTACCTCGTCTCTTTCCAAGCCGCGTGTGGATGTGGTATGGAGGAGACATTGAGGAGGTACCCAACACTATCCTGATCCTCTCGAACCCCCAAGAGGGTTGCAAAGGTCTGGTTGCAACGTCCATATCACCATATGTCTATGTAATATACACGATTCGAGAGCAATAAAGACCACTACTGTCAGTATCTCATAGACGTTCACTGTGTCGTCATATAATCGTGTTTTAGCAACATGTTTACGCCGTAATCTGCAGTTATTATATTCTTCAAGCTAAGTGTAATGAAGTGTAGACGCTTACAGTTTGTGTGGGTGATAAGAGAACGAGGTTAACTGAGCCATGGTTGTGAAAGATCCTACAATTCTCTTGTTTAAGTAAACATAAGTTGTGACCTAGTGGGGATTATTGAAAATGAATTCCAAGATGGCTTGTTTTTCCGCAAACACTAAGTATAAAGGTCCAGTGATTATTCTTCCAGCAACTCATCATGAGTACTGCAGATCGTCAAGTAATGGTCACAGGGAGCATCGTGCGGGTTCAAGTAACTCAAACAGTGCGTCACATCATTTTGTCGTTCTCAAAGGATTGTCACAGGTTGTTGTGACTTGTCGATGTGTGGTGAAAAGAATTTATTTTGCTATTCCGTGGCCCTGGTAAGTTTTTAAACGCACCGAAATTCTATCTCCAAAGCCCTACCTAACACATCACGAAACACGAAATTCATTCGCCTTCTAAACTGTTCTCAAATATGCCTCATGTGCTACAGGTATAATCATAGGTGAAGATAAGTGCCACTTAAAAATCTATTTAACACAAGAGCAGTTACTAGAAGGACCCTCTAAATAGTCATCGTGCACATTTACTAAAAACTTGGGCGTGTGTAATATTTCTCTGGATTCTATTATTTTGGTATTTTCTTGGTTTCCAATGTCAATATACCATGTTTAGTGTTCTAAAATACTTACCTACTTGTTGTTGGTACTGCTTTAGCGTTTCACTACCTTGAAATTGTCTTGGTTTAAGAAAAAAATCCGCTATCCCAAGAAATTAGCCCACGGCATCTTACCTTTCCTTTAGGTGTACGAATTAAAGACGTTTTAATGTTGCACCACTAATTTGATGATAAAAGATTTTAAAAGTTGTGCTTGCTATGTTGTTGATACGTTCATAATTTACTGCGGGAGACCTTGTATACATTCTTTTAAGTGACATTTGGTAGGTATTATGTGTAGTCGTTTTTTAGGCTCACATTTTTGTAGGTATTTGTATTGTGTGAAAATGTAACTTGGAAAAAGGAGAAGGGGAAAAGTATGCAATCGTAACAGAGAATAATGGACAGACTTAATAGTGCCTCCTGGGTGCACCTTCATATAATTATATTTGGATGCTGGGCTTATATGTGTATATAACCAATACCACGACAAATCAAGGTTCAAACAACCTTACCATCAGTTTTCTTGTTGTCACAGCATTAGCTTCCAGTGCTCCGTCGTGTGGTTAATGTGGGCAGTTTTGCGAAAGTCAAGATTGATTATACAGATACATTTGTCGAGTCACCAATTGTTCTTTTGGAGTCCTCAAGACAGCTAAATCTGTGTTCATTAGGAATACATGTTACGGTTTATGTTATATTGTGTTACGACACAAATAACCCTTTGTTCGGCTGAGAATAAGTCATTGATTTCCATTTGCATGAACGTTTTCCAGTCTCAAGATCTTGTACAGGCAGGCAGGAGGGAACTCGAAGGAAGGAAGATAGGCGGGGCAGCTTGATTGAATAGTACGATTTAGAAAAAATTAGTCTTAATATTTGATTTTTATTATTACACCTATTATTGTTTGACTTTGAGTGAGACCCACTATTTGCACTTAAGTATGGAATGATAAAAGGTTAATTGAAGCACTTGAGTATTGTTTGATTTTAGGAAATACAAAGAAATATTGAGATGTAGTGACAGCTGAATTTATAAATGTGCTATACTTTGAATAGTTGGCATGTTGTCCTAGGGCCTTGAGAGCTTGGTAGAAATGAGAAGTAGAATTGTGTGGTAGTTTGCTTTTAAGTTATTGCTGGATTATGTAAGTTATTGCGCATTACAGTTGTCGGAGGCAGGCAGAAATAATGCTGACTGGGCTTGCAAATTCGTTGTTATTCTAACAGTCTGGAACTGAAGAGAGTAAGTAGGTATTGAAATATTGCGTGTGAATCATACATACAATTACAAGCATCAGGTGTAACTTCTGGAAAATCAAATATAGTTATCCTGATAGATACGTCCGATTACGTAGTCAGTTCGTGAGATAATGCTCATTTACAAATTCTGAAATCTTTATGACGTTTAGAACTAATTATAGGCGCTACTACATATTTCACTTTTTTACACCACGCCCTATTGGCAATGCTTAATCCTCCAGTATAATTTAAAACTTATCTTGTGCTGAACACTCAAGAATACATATCCACTTAAATTTGAATTCAAAGATTAGTTTCATTTGGCTGCGGCGGTCGAAAAGTTTTAGATAGTTAAAATTTGCCATGTTAAGCTACGGATTCATGTTGATAAATATTTTATTGGTAAATATTTTAGTGCCCTTTCGATTGTGTTCGTTACTCGCATGGAATTTTGATTATTTTCGATCGTATTATAAGCCGAGGCGTAGAAACAGCAAATCGCATGGCGAATGGATTATGCGGAAATCATGATCTACCTTCAAAATATGATTTTGAAGGTTCAGACACAGTGATAATGGGATTCCATAAAAGCATTTTTACTTATGCGTTTGTGATGTAAGAGAATTTATTCTTATACCTGTTCGCTCGCAGACCTATATTGTTGTTGATTTTAAACCATTTGATTAGATCAACTACTATAAATATATTTACTGAAAATTTTCGAGATTTATGCTAGAACAGTCATATAGTCGATTTAATTGGTTGGACATTAATGCTAGACCTCAAATTATGCTAACAAATATTCAAATCGGCCTTTTTAATGATGTGGCGTACGTAAGATTTTAATATTTGGTAGGGTTTGTAAACAGCCTTGCTTGTTTTCAAATTGTTTTTTATTTTACGCTAAAAATTAAGACGCTTGACTTGAGGGCATATTTGCATGTAGACGTTATTTCGCCTATCAGAATACAAGGCTTTACAAAAGAGTCAATTTGGTAATGTCCTCACCAACTTGAGCACCCAGCCCAGTCGTACACCATTTTGTTAACCTGGTGCAGTCGTACTACCAATTGACAGTACGTACTAGATAGTAGGAGTACATGACATAGGCGAGTCATTCACATTTTTTCGGTGTACTAGTCGCGTTAAATTATTGCTTACACATTTTCAGTGTGATATTGATGATAAGATTTGATTTAAAGTGAACTCAGACCACGGTGACCAGTCTTTGTTTGTTGAGTGAGCGAAATAATCTTTTGCAAATTTATTACTAGCTGCGCATAGTAAATACGTGGAGTGATAAGTAGTAAGCTAAGAGGGAATAACGAGTGGTTTATCGATGTTACGTACATATGATGTGATGTCTGTGTTGCTGTAAAGAATTACTGCTTACTATACTTTTGTTCGAGGTGATTACCGTGCATTTTATATATATGTATATCATCCAGCATTGTATAATGATTATCTGTAGTGAAGGACACTCAAGTAGTATGCGATATTATTTTTTGACGGGTTTGCAATTTGCTCGAAACTTGGTGTTTGACTCTAAACGTGTCATTCGTATTGTGAGGATTGTTCTCGCTTCAGTTTGAGATTTTTCGTAGTGTTGTGTGTGAATGTGTTTGTGCGGCTTTTCTGTCGTCAAGACTCTGCGTTTTTTCCCTCAAGATTTTTTTCTACTGCTTTAGTAATTCAGTCGTAGGTGTGGGCCATGTATTAAGAGGGCTCTTAACGATTGTTTTCTTTGCTCATTAACTATGCAATCGAGGCTTTTTTGCCTGACGTCGTCGTGATTATGCACCGGATTACAAAATAGAGAGGACGCTTGTGGAGTAGTCACATCCTGTGCAGTTTCGATTGTTCATGTCGCGTTTTTACCAGAGTTGTGTGGATGTTCTTAGCCATTGTTGTGGCAGTCGAAGACAACAAAATCAAACAGATAATCGTTCTTATCACTGTGATTCCACCGATTTTGATGACGGCCCAAGTAAAATAATGACAGCCAAAGAGAGACATGAATCGCCAACAGATCCCATGAACAACAATCGAAATTCTAAGGGAATGTCGCATCATCGTACTGTTCCTCCAATTCCAACGAGCAATAACAATGGTCAAGTTTCCCCTGAAAATATCTCAGTGATGAACGTCAGCAAAGGAAACCTTATGACGGAAGTTCAAGAAAAACTTTTTGACGGGTTGATGAAAATTTTTTCGGAAACTTTGGATTCTCTTGTCTTTGTAATGTGCCCAGTCGGGTCAGTTCATGGGAGTTTGCAATTCAGCTCGAAAATGCACTACGTATTCATTTTTTAGTTGTAGATAGTCATACGTTCAGTGTGATTCAGTTGTAGTTGTGGACAGGAGATAATTTAAAATTAGATTCACTGCGTCTCTGATTTTGTTTGTTTAACAAGCGTGTTTTCCTACTCATTATACACTACGAAACGTGTCGTACTTTTAGCTTGGAACTACATAATACGTTGAAAATGAGGGAGTAATTACCTGTACCATCATGCAGGCTGTGCATACAAAGGTATTTCTCATCGCTTGAATTCCATGGAATTCCAAGTGCTCACGATTGTCCAGATCTAAATATAGTTTGACTATAATTGCGTCATTTCAGTTGGGCTTCCAGTAAATAATTTTATTTAAATGTGTTAAGAAACACAACCAAAAGTGGTAATTTGTCGTTGATATTCTAGTGACGACTTCTGTTACAACTTAAGAATTGTAATAGTGAGTAATACATAGATATCCTTTTAAGAACGGTATCCCACTCAATAGCTGGCAGACCTGATTTTTGTATTCATTTCATTTGCCATTTGTGAGGTTTAAATAAACCTTAAAGCCTTTAGGTCCTTCAGATCCTATTTTATTCTAGAAAGCGTGTTGGTTGTTATGTTACTAATTTGGTACAAAAAGAAAATCATGCTAATGAGGAAAATAGGTGTTTTGGAAGGAAGGGTTGCTGACATGTTTAGGGTCACATGTATTATTCATGCACGTACTGAGACATTAATATCTGGCTGACACAACGGAAACAACATTGAAACGTAAGACTTTTTAAAGTTTGACGTCACAATAGAAAACTGCTGTTTCATTACTGCTTTCATTGAGGCCTTTTTTGTATTTTGCCCATGGAGCACAACAGTATTGTAAGTCAGCGCTTACACGCACTCGAGATCTGTAAGCAAAACAAACAGTCGAGCTACTACACCTTCATGGAATGTTGTGTGGAAATTTGAAGTCAAAGCACTTGACTAACTAAAGTAATAAATAGTTATTGTGGTACTCGGAGTTGAAAAAAATAATAATCACGGATATACCGAGAAGTCACATTTTTATCCTTCATTCTGCAAGTGTACAGGCCGTACGCTTACTTGCTCAGACACCGTTCGAAATTCAACAACTTGTGCACCGCCATGGATAGCAAAGTATAAATCTGAAAGTATTAAATTTTCATTATTATTATTTTATATTCACTGAACTCACTCGTTCCGCTTCAGAATTCAAATCATGCTTTTTACTTGTACCTTCCATGGACGGCGATATTTAACGCGGAGCATTCTAATTGTGTGTATCAGGAGTTACTGAGTGCTTTGCTTTGCTACAGATCCGTGAGTTACTTTTTGGGTGAACTTTTTCTGCCCTTTCCTCAACATTGTGTCTACATCCCTAAACTTTTGTTGTTAACAGCTTGCGAGAAGCAGTTTTGTAGAACAACTTATTGAAAATAATTGTGATAATGTTCGTTGCTAATTCTGTTTGTTATCGTTGTAATAATAAGACATTCTGCGACGCTATTTGAAGCCTTGCTCGTCCAATTCTCTACTGCATTGCAGTTGACATAAATGCGGATCGAGTGAAGTTGAGAAGATTACTTGCTTTACTGCATATCGTTTCGAACTAGATTAGACCGTGCTGTCGAGTTCAGTAATGAAACTATCACAATCTACGTTACAAATATTTTCCGACAAATCAGCTAGCTGCGCTGATGGTTATATCCCTTGCTTTGATAGTGAATTGATCTGGCAAGGGAAATCTAGAGGGAGTGAAATTATAATCGACACAGATCGTGGAACAAAACAATTTACACTAGGATTGAAAAAGTTTTACACTCATAGTAATTATGCTCCAACAACAAGTAATTGCAAGCAATTATATTGTAAAAGGCATTGCAATTAGGATGATTCCGTATTTTAAATGAGGAATAGCTGTATTAAAATTCTACTTTTGCAGTTTTGCATAAAAGTAATTACATGAACGTATTTTCTCCGCTGATTAACTGACTACTGAAAATCGTTGGTTTCGCATTCATTTTGCTATTGAACCCGACTGATAGGTTCCTTAAGAATTCCGAATAGTGTCGTAAAAGATGGCGAATGTTTTAATTTGCAAAATAGTAAGCTACGACGATGGTTTTAAGTTGAATATCTTCTTTTTTTGAATTATAGGAAGGCTCGCCGGAAAGAGAAAGACACAGGTTCTGGTCCGTCTTCAAGTGTAGGCACCGGAAACGACGAAGGAAAGTTATACCTGGAATCTGCTCTCCTGGAGAGGCACCTAAATGAGACTGACCTGATTCGATTGGTGGGGATGCCAACCGGGCTTGAGAAGAATGAATGGATGGCGTCTCATAGTAAGTTTCTTCTTTACTCTCGTTGGGAATATTTTATATTAAGCAGTGGGATTCAAGAGTATCATGCGTCGTTTCCACTCTCCCTGAATGCCGAGTTGTGATTAATGGACGATGTTTGTATACTTCTCTCTTAGTTTCGTACCATTCTATGCCTGATACTTCTGTGATCAAATAATGTTTCGAGTTTTCAGATTATACAGTCATAAAGTACGGAAGTAAATTTAGTTGTCAAACCGTCACTTTAGTCACCTCGACAGATTGTATTCCTTTGGACTATTGATTCAGCCTCCTAAATTCAGTATCTATTATTTTTACAGCAATCGCATTATTTGAGCATGTCAACCTTATATACGGAACTATATCCGAATTCTGTACACCAACAAGTTGTCCTGATATGACCGGTCCCTGTATGAGGTATAGTCAGCCACTGTATAATTTCGTATACATTGCATATACATAGATATTAATACCGTTTTGTGTGCATAACATCTGTTAGATAAGATGATATAGGTAATTAGACGATTTTGATTGTTTATATACCTCTGATAAATGTGTGTTAATGTCATTAATAGAACGTACCTGTGGTTTGATGAAAGAGGGAAGAAAGTAAAAGTCGCGGCCCCTCAGTACATTGATTATGTTATGACTTTCATCCAGAAAACTATAAACGATGAGTCGCTGTTTCCTACTAAATCTAGTAAGCTTTAATTACTTTAATTTGCTGTAAAACGATGCGTTGACAGCCTTGGTAGCTGTTTTAATGCACTGTTTCATGGAACAAAAAATGCAACACTTTCCAGATACGGCAGCTCATTTGAAATCAGTTGGGATTGTACCGCGTTAATGGTCAATTTTAATATACCGTTGAATGAGTGTAGGCAGGTGTGATAATGTTGGTCTTTTCTTTTCAGCGAATGCGTTTCCGAGTTCGTTTCAGGATATTGTGAAAAAGATATGTCGTCTTATGTTCCATGTAATCGCTCACATCTACCACTGTCACTTCAAGGAGATCGTGCTTCTAAGTATTCACGCTCATCTCAACTGTGTATTTGCCCACTTTATGACCTTCAACGAATTATTTAAGCTTGTCGAAGAAAAGGAAACTGAAATTTTACAAGTAAAGTTTATTTTAAGTATGATGTTAAGTACCCCGTTCCCGTTGACAGAATGATTCACACCTTTAATACTCATTGAGAATTAAAATAAATATTTGCAGTTCTTGAATGTCTTCCATGTACCTTAATTTTATGTTATACCCAACCTTCTTTCCTGAGTGCTCTTGCGTTCACTCTATATAAACTCTGCTATGAATAATTTAAATTACAAGAATAAGTCACAGTCCGCAGCCCCCTGAGTTTCTCGTACATTGGAATTATTGTAGTTTAAATTTTAATAAAACAGTACATAATACGGAAGTAAATATTTATTTTTTTGTATTTTAAAGGACCTTTCTCTGGCCATGAAGCTACGAAGTGATCCGTCAGATGATGATCCAATGAGTGATTCTAACAAGGAGAATATCATTGTGACAAAGTCATCTTCCTCTTTTCCGCCTGATTCAAGTGATCCCTCATCAGCGATGACGTCCTCATCAGTGTCAACGTTCAATCCTTCGGATGATTCCCTTCTCATCAAGGAACCTGCCTTAGTCAACGCCGTATCAGATTCACAATAAAGTCGATAGTTCATAGGTTGCTCTCAAATAAGCGTGTCAAGGATCTGGAAGTGTGTGCTTATGAAATAGAAAAGCATCAAATTGATTACACTCTCCGGTGTCCTGAGTTACTGTAATATTTAAATAATCGATAGACGTGCACATTTTAGAGGTATTTACCGACTTAGCGAATGTTGAAAATTCCTTATTGTATTATTATATAAACCCAAATATTATAACATTTTAAAATTGTATCTTTTTCCCTGCGGTAGAACGTACATGTTCTTCATTGCCCTAGTTTGGCACCTAATATTTTCACGAGTACCTTGATAGTAGTTAGATACTTGACGGAGATAATTTAGGTTACAAAATTAGGTGTAAATCGATGCACTTAACTCGATAGCGTGTTTTATTTCAGTTTTTTCTCGTTTATTCATATCTACAACTTGCATCGCAGTTTTTTCGTCTTTGTAGACTTTATTTTAAAATGTTTAATGCTTATTTGCAGCAAAACTGAACGCTAATTGTAGCAGAAACTATTTTCTGTGGCATAATATTATTACCTCTTATTTTGCCATCTATAAGATACTCCTACTAATAACTATTTGATTTATATAGCACTATGATTTGGAAAGATTTTAGTCACCCTTAGTTAAAAGCTAATTGATAATAATTGCTTTAAAACAGTATTATAATCATGTGGGAATTTTGGAGGAAAAAGTCTAACGTGTTTTTTGTTGTTTTGTCTGAAACGTTTAGCACTCACATGCATTAAAAATGCATGTATGTAATTCAGGGCTCTTATTTAATTTTACTATGTATGAGGTAGAACCTACTGATACGAGTATCAAATTGAAAAGTTCTACCTAGTCATGTTCCTACGTTCCCATATTAAATATTTTATGGTAAATTAAAATGCGCGCCGCTTTGAGGAGTTACTTCGATGAAAATGATAAGCAATTCAGTGTCTTCTGTCAAATGATTGTTAAACAAAGCATAACTGTGAATTAAAATTTATCGCTTAGTCTAAGGAATTGACCCGTATGTTTCATAATGGATCCACGTCCTTGTATGCCCACACCATGGTAGAGATATCAATGTGAATGTTTACTGAAAACTCGAACGTAATTATTTATTTGACATTGTCCAAGATGGCAGTCTGCTCTCGCATTGGTAATCCTACTCCTGTCAGAATTAATTAAGCTTTTTACAATTTTGTTTACTATCAGAAATTTTGTGGATGTTCACCGACCATAGAGTAACAAAAAGTGATTCAGATTTTCTGATTCTGCCCCGAATTAATTTTCCGCCTGTGTAAATCACAGTCATAAGTAGTTGTATTTTAAATCTTCATTCAGTGGTGAAAGCGAGTAACGTATTTACTATAACCATTTTCTTACCTTTTGCTTTGCTCGGATATCCTACCTATCCTCTGTCATTATCTCATTCAATCTGCTAGAATCTTAGACAGAAAACAGTCAGACCAGAGGAAAACAACTACATAAATAAATTAAGATTGGTAGAAAATCTCTTTTAATCCCCTTTACGTTTAGAATCAATTTTATTTCAATAATTTTGTAGTCAAAACATACGTATATATATAATAAATTTAGGATTATTATCATTACCTAATGTAACTAATTTAGTCAAAACTCTAATGCCCCTCCTCCATTACAATATAATCGAGTTAACTATAGTAACCAGTTCAACTGGAAAACTGTTACGAGTTAACTATAGTTGATGATAGTTAAGTAGAGACGAATTGTTTGCGTTGCTAAAGGTTCTCAGTCAACCAACTATAGTAATGGAGGTGGAGTACAACAAGCTAAAATTACATGTTAGTTTGCGTTGCTGCGGGCTCATTGTAGTCCATATAACTGAATTAATGGATTTTATTTGTCTCACTCGTACATACTTGTGTAATATCGACTATCCTGAAGTACTAACAGCGTTAATAGGTGTATATACATTTACTTATGTTTCAAACCTATCGTATGTTAAAGTTACTATTACACAAAGAGAAGCATACCAATGAACCATCTCCTCAGATCTCTCGCATGATGATTCTTTTAGATTTTTTGTTTTTTCTCTAGATTTAATTACTTAGTAGGTATTTCTAACTTTTTTGATGTAGTTTGGAGGTGTAGAGATCAAATTCACCGTGGAGGGCGGAGAGTGGGATATTACGACTGTTTTGGTTTTATGTCAAATCATGAGAAAATTTAATGATAATTTATAATATTATACTGATAAGTGGACGAGGTGAGTGATTTATTTAAGGATTTTAAAACCTCGTCGTGTTCCTGTTTGAACTATAACATTAAAAGAAAGATGAAGAAGAAACAATTGAATTTGCCGTTGCAGAAGACAAAAAGTAACGAATCGAAAAACGAAGTGTATCTGTAGGTAAGGCAATGGCGGGAAAAGGATTGATGATTTTCTTGTGTTGTGCAACCTAGTCCATATAGTCTCATTCTCATGATCAGTGTTTTATCACGAATCACTATATATAAAATGATGATGATAATACGGTTGATATGATATATGATTGATTAATCAAACTACTAAATATTACTTTTTTTCACAATATTAACTTTTGAGTGTAATTATATCTTGTGAGACTACAGAGGTACGGTTTAAGTTTAGAAATATAATTTTGATGTGTAACATTAACTAAATGTATTATATGATTGTTGTAGAGAGTAGCGATAACGATGATCCATACACAATCCGAGGCAAAAAATAATATGTATGACGATGTTGACATGCATAAATAGATACCTTTAAAGAAATAACAATCTTAAAACTACTAAAAAGAGAAATACATTGTTACATAGTTTGGTCATTTTGCTGTAGGTGCAAAATGCTTATACAAGAAAGCAAATACAAACAATTCATTTGTGTTTTGATTTTCCGTGTAGCATTACAATGCAGTAAAAAATTGTAAATCGAACCGTTTTGTAGCTTGTGTTTGCTGACGGTGTTGTTGCTTCATATTATTTTTATTTCGTTTGCTACCGCCTTTTTGCACACAAATTCATTTATGTTTGTAGTTTGCATCGATACCAAATAAGTAGGCAATATTTCCAGATACACCTTGCATTTGCATTATTGCATTATTACACGTTGGCGTCTTGAGTGATTAATTGTTTTCGTATCTCCAGGTTTGGATTTTACATGTTGCTGGGCTTGTGGATATTCTCGTGAGTCCCTGAATTTCAATCTGAATATGTAGTCGTAATTTGTACATAATACCTATTTACTTAGCATGCATTCTCTTGTTTCCATTTATACGATCGAGTTTTCAATTTGTTTCCAACCTTATTTCTTTCTCGTAAGACATCACACCGTTTGGCCCTAGTCATTAAACCTATTACATACATGATTCGACCGAGGGTTGTAATTATAATTGCTAGTACATGATTTGTGATGAATCGTGACGTCATGAACCTTCCCACCTTCATGCATGTATACACTAAAAACTGACTCATTTAAAACGTCAAAAAGTTAATCCTATTTTTTATATAATTATAAACGTTACATCTGATGTCCACGTTTAATACCTAAAACTTTATTGCCGAAATACGTTTTTCATTTTAGATGCTCTTCAGAAGCATCCTAACTGGATTTCATCCTTGAAGGTGAAAACTCAACATCCTTTTCGTAACGTTATGGGAAATTTCACAGGATGTTAAGTCTTGCACCTTCAGCACCGATTTACAATTAAATATAATAGGATTAACTATTTGGCACTTTGGATGAGTTTCTTCCTGTTCAAAGATGGTTTAACTTTTGCGGTGTATCTATACTATAGAACTGTTGACTAAGTGACGTTGTAAACCTTTCAAAATCCTGTTACCTCGAGGCAGTGGACTGAAAGTTGAAACCTTACGCTACTCCTATGCTCATCATTTTTATCTAAGTTATTTTGCAGTTTCATCCTCATGTATGTCCAATGCCCACGTTCCCTTGTATTAACAGGTAGTTTTATTTTGTTGTTTCAAGACGAAAGACGAGAATAGGCTAGTTGTTGCGATATCTGTTTAATCTATTGAATGTTGAAAAGTTGTGATTTTCTGAGAAGATTTAAAAATTCGAGTGGAATGGAAAATGAAGAATGTTAAGAAGTGTTCAAGGATGGGCAGTACAGATACAAGTTTGATTCAGAGGAGGGCCAGGGTACATATTTAATATTTGAATTAATGTACTTTCTAGTTACCATACACAAATCATACCATACCATGCCATACCATACCACTTACACATAGGGTAACACATTAAAAATTAAAATATTGGAAACAGCTCGGGATCGCCGATTGGGTGGAGTTGAAGACGTAAATTCATGTCTTATTTGGTGGACGTATCTTGTTTTGGCCATGGGAGATGGGACTCTGGCAAATTTTTGAGCACCAACACCAAAACCTTTCCACCGTAATCTATCTAATCTACGTAACCAGTAACCAATAACCACAAGAGCCTACACAATCAACTTCTATCTCTGAGCCATTAGCAGGTAGCTTTAGTTAGCTATGCAGCGACTCATTGCATATTGCAATTAGTCATCAGGCCACAGTTTACAGACAAGTTCAACTATACCTGCCTATTTGCCTGCGTTTATGGCTTCCATTCTGGTTACCGGTGTGGTTATCCAAAACTGTGCACTTATTACACACCACATCCATGAACTTCCTAAAGTCAAAGTCTTCGTCATTCCGTCGTTCGTAATGGTAAAAATATTGAGGAGACAAGTAGCAATCGTCGACAGACAGAAACTGCTAAGGACGGTGTGCCATAAAACATATTATTATGTACCTTGCTGTGCGTTCAATTCATAGATGGCGGTCTCCAATGTCTAGATTACAAACTGAAGACTGCATACGAACAGGACAAACTATATTTTTCCACTATTAATTCCTCGTATATTTTCCCTAATGACCAAATTTAGGACATGGACAGGGTCGTGGGGAATTTAAATTTTCTTACAAATCCTCTCTACTTAAATATACATCATTACGTTTTCCATTTTTCCATATCACATCAATCTGCTGTGTCTGGTCTGACCAGACCTGGCCTGGGTTGGGTCGGTCTTGGTTATTCTCTTCTCTTCGCTTCTCCTCTGTTGTGGTCGTTTGGTGCGGTTCTGCTTTGCATTTCAGTAAAATTACCCTCACTTTTAGATAGGTGCCTTTCAGATAGGTACGTACGTAGGCCAGGCTCATTTAATTCGACTTTGACACAAAGATAAATTTTTAAATTGTCTCCCATGAATTCCCATCCATCAACATACTGAATCCATCCATACGTTCACACACACATGAGTATGAGTCATAACCACAGGATATTATGAGACGCAAAACAGAACAAACTGAAACGAGGTTTGGCTATTTAAACAGTATTTCCACAGACCATGCATCATTCGCTTTATGCCCCTAAAAGTGTCTACTAGATATCTGTGTACATGCTAATTAATCCGCGATGACAAAGAGCTATAAATGAGTTTAACCGCACTCCGTGTAATTACAACTTATAAACCTGCATGACGTTCGCTTGGTTAAGTCAATATGACTTTTCCACTTAGGTACTTGTCACGTCCTGATATCAACAATTTATCGTGCAACGTATTAATCTATTTAGTTTATGTAATTAATTGTCTTGTGTACTCTAAAAGTCTGCTCATGCACGGAATGGGAAAATGGTTTGTGACACCAACCAGCGGTGACCTCATCATCATATGAGTGACAAAATTAATACACATGGCTTAAGGCTTGTGAGGACAACAATGCAAAACGTATCTTTAGTAGAAAGTGAAAAGACAAAAATCAATGTTTGCCCTGAAGCAAGCAGAGTGGACGAATCGATCAAATGTTAAATTAAGCTTTGGTAGAACAATACGAAGCGTATCCATTATTGAAAATAAATAAGAGTATTTTCTAGAAAAACTATCCTGTAATTATATGAATTAAACACGATATACTA
>JAAXYX010001796.1:0-20582 GCA_036851915.1 Ptenothrix huangshanensis | reverse complement strand
CGCACCCAATAAATTGATTTTGTAAAATCTTCGCCATTCATTTACGTAACAAAAAATAAAGTTCGACTATTCGATTCTGCGAATAGTTCTTTGCAATCATTTCATTTGAAATCAAACATCGTAAAGTTTTGTAGAATATTAAAATAATGTACATTTCCATAGTAATATTTACAATTCTACAAAACTACAACCTATTTACAGCAACTGGGGTATACCTCTAGTATAGCAAAAAATAAAAAAAAAGTTATTTACGAATATGAGCTTGTTTGAGATTTTTTAATTAGTCCTGACTACGTTTACTAAGCAAGAAAATTCCGTCTCTCATATTATTTCAACAATACATTAGTCGGCCTGGAACAATTTTCTACAAGAACAAAAAATGTAGAGCTTAAAAGGTTAAAAATATGCAATTCAGTAGCTCGTACCCTATTAAATAAATTATTTGCATTATCCACAGTTTGCTGTGCAATTCATATTTTGTGTAACAAAAAGTGCAGCTTATACTTTGACACAAAATTACTTAACCCCTCAGTTATAAACTTTAGCTGCTGACGTGAGGTTTTCAGTCAGTTGGTCAGTTCCCAAATACATTCGGAAGCAAATTCGAGCTGAGCCGAATTTTGTAGTAGGGTCTTTGACAGGGGCTGGGAGGCTGCTTCTGCCCCTCCTCTCATTCGATTTCTTGTTTCCGATGATACATATCTTTCACCGTAATTAATGCTGATCGAGTCTTTATATTAACGACGTTGGCGTATGTCCCAAATTCCAGTGGAATAAGGAAAAGAATTTTACCAACATACCTACATACTTTCTGTAGGTAGTTAGCAATTAGCATAGGTAAGGTGAATTCAATAATAATAAGAGCACAAAAGCAAGTGCTGGAAAATGTATCTTTCAGTAGTAGTTTACTGCTCGTATCGTACCGTAATATCGCGATCTCTTTTTTCCTTTGTGCCCATCAGATTGGACTAGCATGCTTGGACAATATCCACCATTCATACTCAGGTGTATCAAGTCGTAGTCATAAAGTCTATTTGTTAGAGGTGTATTTTGGAGATGATCTTATTGATTGCTGATATAATTATGGACATAGTTTCCAAATCCTAGAGGTGTCTAAAACAGTTTTATAAAAGATGCTATGTTTTAAATTGAAACGAAAAAGGGGGACGCAACTCAATGAATATCATGATGATTCATTTTTACTTGTACCTATGCGAATAAATCCATCTTCAAAATCCTTTATAGTTCCTATGATATTTCCCTTATTCAGGCAAATATCTTGGTACAGGACATGGTTTATTTATATTCGTGTAGCTGAAATATACTTTATTTTTATGTGCATTCTGAGCATTGTAAATTGTAATCTGCGCTCCTATAAACCAGATATCGTCATGTAGTAATAAGTAGACATATGCCATAGAATGTAAGTTAGATTATCTATCTCATCTACACCCTGTTGTCGGTTAAGTGTCAAAATGAGGCAAGTCCAAAAATTGCTAGAGGCAAAATGAGGCATGTCCATGAATTCTTAAGTGTATAAAGTAAGGTAAATCCAGTGAAGCCTAGTTGGGCGTGCCTCGCCTCTCGTCTTACATTTAAGTAATTCATGTATATGCCTCATTATGCATCTAGCAATTTTTGGACTTGCCTCATTTTGACTCTTAACCGACGATATATGCTATTGTATTATGAACAACAGCTAGGTGCTGTCGTCAACTATTCATTTATGATAATCGTAAATTTGGTGTGGCTTGCCTTAACTTACCTCCAGCGTAGATTCGGTGTTGTTGGTGTTGTTAGAAATATTTCATTAGGTACCTACGTCTAAAATCTAAAGTCATATATAGGTAGTTTATTGCTGGTACAGAAACACTTACACGCTATCGTTGGGTTTAATTTCGCATTAAATCTACCTACAAATTTAAATGCATATGAATTTAGAAACCGTGAACGCAAATATGAACATATAAACCTACATAAATCATACACACTACACCTACATATAGACAGACGCAGTAAATACGGAACGTTGAATAAATGAAGATACACGTTATTCCATTAAGGTCATACTCAACACAAACGAGAAGTATAGATGAGGAATGCAAATAAGATGAGACATAAAGCCTTGATTATGACGTGAAATCTTCAGTATAGGGTTTTGGGTCCTGATCTCTTGAGTGCAAACTTGACATTCAGAAGGGCAGAAACGCAATTATTATTTTTATAATTAGAAGAATTGGAATCAGGCTCTTGATCCTACAAGGAACTGATTAATTATGCTCAAAGTTTCGAAGTAGAATCATTGAAGCTTTAAACACGGATCATATATGTTCTTTGATTTTTTGTAGGTAATTTCCCAACCACGAAATGATTCAAATCAGCATTTGAGTAAGTTGTAAGTCATTTGTGTCTCATAACTCATAAATATTTTCATCATCAAATTGCAAATATAGCAAGGCAAATATCTTACACATGATAAAATGAACATGAACATGACCATCATCATGGAATAGATTACCCTACTTGAAGTAAGCAATGTGCATATTTTTATGATCATTACAATTGTGACTGTGTGATTTTTATTTGTACCTATATATATAGTTTAGTTTCATTTGTTTTTCATTCATGAGAATAAAACACATTGTAAAAAATCTGAAGTAAAACCAAAATAAACGTGAAATGCATTATCTATCTTACAGGTTTAGGGTCCAGGGGGAACGAGGAAAGAGCTATACCTTTAATTGCTCGATTACCTCAGTCAAAGCCAAAGCCAAATGACAAAAAAGTACGAGTTGCCGCTCTATATCCAATATCCTGCTGGTTCTCAGTTCTGAGTTTCTGAGCATTAAACGAATTCCATGCGGTATGGTATGGTTGCGTCTGTTGTTGTGGGTCTTTTTTCTTACCGCTTAAATTCTTGTCAAGATTCAAGGGCACTTGCAGCCAAAACTAGCAAAAGCAAAATGACGAATCAAAAGGCAAAGCGAGAAAGAGGAAAAGACCCTAGGAGAAAAACAAATGGGCAAGAAAAAAATCAACACAAGAAGCATTAAGAAAGAACTCTGAGGAACGGTTCAAAACAAAACTAAGACAACTGACAACTGAAATGGAATCGAGTGTGTGTGTGTGTACTGCAGTCGCAGTAAGAATATTTATAACCTTTTTTCTATTTCAGTAAAAGCTGAAGTGGTTAGTTGACTGCAGTGAAGTATAGGTATCAGACTAAATACTGAAAACCAAGAGTGCAATATATTACGGAAGCACCGAAAAATAAATATGAAGAATGAAGATCAACTGACGATGATGATTATACTTACACGCTCACCCCAAGTTGTTTTCCCACCTACTTTCTACTGCGATCACGATCACGGCAATATACGATACGATCTTCTTCGGCATAGCTTGATTCACATAAAGTTCTAGTTTCTTGTTCGAAGTTTCTAAGGTCCTATTGAATATACCATTAGTTTCGTACTATTCCTTTTGCAGATTGCAGTACTATTGACTATACGCCAGCTCTTTCGCATCATGTAATCCAGTTTCTGGTGGCAAGTTTGTCCTTGATCATTCACTGGCGATTTCCCGAACCGAATCAAATCCGAATCCGAAAATCCGAACACTTGCTTGGTCTTGTTCTTTTCTGTATGGCAGACTGTGTGAGAGTCATTTGGGCAGACGACAGCAGACTAGTTGGAAATCGAGAGAGATCTAGTTCGCGATTACAAATTCTATTGTACATTGTACCTATTCGGTCTTATCTGCAAAAATTTGAATTCACGGATATTGTATTTTCGATCATTAATCTGTGTATCCCGCCGTATAATTCCATCATCATCCTACTGCAAAGAACAACATCATCATCGTCGTAGACCGTCTCGTGAATGATTGTCTCTTGATTTAAAATCCAAAAATGAAATAATCCTTGACCGCATCGTCATCGTCATCAAGCAGTTGACTGTATAAAATATTGTCATTAATTAGATTATTAGCATGCAAATATAGCAGCAACAGTAACTGTCGAAAGCACTTAATAGTTTTTTTTACTTACTTTGATTTCTGATTATGTTTCTATCATGTGAACCCCCAATGTCGTCTTCAGTTTCAATTGCTATGATGCTGTGTATGTGACCGTGACTGACTGTGTCGTGTCGTTTGTTATTTGTGCATAATTATATTAAAGTCTTAAGTGGTACAAATTGAATAGGCTATTGTCCTTTTTGCTCTGTACTTAGCAGCATTTCATTCGGGTCGTTTCATCTACCAGCGATTGTAAAAGTGAAGCACACGTCAACTACTTGATAACTGGAAGACAATTAATAAGCCTCTCTCTCAGTCAGAGGGATAGAAAGTATTGAGTCTTCATCGGTATCAACACTATCAACCATCAGCTATAGTTATCATCAACGGGTATAACCTGAACCTGTTTAGGTATAGAGCAAATATAGCGGCATCATTCATTACTTTCAAAGAGGTAGTTTTTGATTGTAGTCGCTCTAATCAGCTGATTCTGTTTAGTAAACATTTTTTATATTCATTGTGCACTTAGTTCTAATCTTGAAATTCTTCCTCGGAAATTATAATAATTGCTTGATAGCGAAACGGCTTTGGATTGTTTCAGGTGCAGACACATCAGAGGGGTTGTGTTGTGTTTCATCTTTGTTCTCACATAGTTTTCAGAAAATTATTTCAAGGATTTGAAAGACACTGATACTGCCAGCGTGAACGGCTGTGGAAAAACTGGAAAATTCCGAATAACAAATTATATTTAATCAAGATCATATACTTATCAGAAACAAAATATTGTTAATAAGAACACCCAATGCTAAAGGTATTTAATATTTCATTCCTACTGACGCATTATAGACGATGTTTTAAGTCTTTAACGAGTAATCTTCATTTTTTGTGTTTGGTTGCTGTTATTGTATTCTTTGTGAAGTGATTTTCGAATGATTAAATATTTTGTTTTTATTAATGATATGCATAATGGTAGTGGTTTAAAATTTTCATAAACTACTATATAATTTAATTTTTTTATTTACTTTTCTTGCTTGCAGAAAAGGTCGAGGAAAAAGAAACTCATTTCATGTATATTTTAACCATCATGAATTCGAATTGGCAAAGTTATCCCCGTTCAGTCATAAGTATAATATTATGACATTAATTGTCATCCCACCTATCCTGTCAAGACACAATTAAATATCCGTGCATCATACCTACAAGAGCAACTAGCACCACATCATTGCTACAGTAATTGTATCAGCCTTCTAATTGAAACCAAGAATAAAGTCAAGTAATAAAAAGCAACCGTATCATTGTGACAAAGCAGAATATTATGGGCTCAAGAGACCATGAGAAATTGCAGAAAACTAAACGAAGATTAGCAGCTGTAGCATTTTTAACGAATATCTCCTTGAGTGGATCTTACAAAGACGGTGGTTGGTGTTTGGAACATGCACTTAAACAAGAACAAGCTGCAGTTGCGGCAGCCGCTGCTGCTGAGTCATTACTTTCGAATCAGAATCAGAGTCACAATCTAGGATCTGGACTAGTGGGTAGAAGACATAGTCACAGTCATGGAAGTAGTAGTAAAGAAAATAGGGAACATAATTCTCATCAATCGCATTTACCTGCCTCTTCAAGAACCGGATCCTGGATAGCAGCGCATCGGGGTAGCATTCCTGAATCTACTACAAATACAAATGACATACAGTCACCACTGCAAACAATCGAAGGCGGGGATAATTTGCAATTACTGGACTCAGAAAATGAAGTGGAAATTGATGATGTTTCTCACATTGATTTTGCAAATAATTTACCTGATCCGTTTCCGGCTATGAGAATACGGTAAGATTTTAAGGTTGTGGAAAACCAGATTTATTACGTATTTATTAGCTAATAAGTGATCCTATATTTTTAATTTCTTGTAAATCTGTAGTATCTCTTTTATTTTCTTGTAAAATATACTTTTGTTTTCATTTCAAAGAAGAAAAAACTTCATTAAGTTACTGTTACACAATTGTAATAGCCTCGCGACTCAGTATACAGCACAAAACATTTTTATATTATGGTTTGAATAAGATTTTTTATGTTTTATTTTATTTTTTATCTTATAGAGCCAACACTGGAAGTAGTGAAGCTAGCTTTCGATCTCGGAATCGACGATTTCCATCGACATCGAATGATCCGGATGGCGCTATTGGTCATCAGATTTCTCAAAAGCATGCACACTTTAGTAGTGCCGAAAGCGTTGAACACGGTAACCTACTCACAGAGCCATAAGCATTGATCACTTTATATTACTTACTTACCTACTATGAACTTTATTTTTTGCGTGTTTATAATCGTAGGAGCTCGTACTCGTCAAATTTCGACTTCTAATGTCAGCGAATGTTCTTCCTCACATCCCAAAGAATTGAAAATATTAAACCTTCGAGAAATTCCAATGCCGAAAATACGAGATGAGCGTTTGGTCATCATGCTGGCTCGAAGAACGCCTTTACTCATATTCTCTGCTTTGCCGTACACACGAAATCCACGACACACCAGGTTTCTATGCTGTTACTTGCATAATTCATAGTTATAATCATTATTCGTAATAATAATTATTTATTGCATTCAAATAAGTTTTATCTGTGTGATAACTTGAAATTATGAATATTGATGTTTGTGCAAGCTTGATTTTATACTTGTATTTTATTTTACATTGATTGCCTTTTCGTTTCGTTTACATTTAACTACCGTCCTGTTTTATTAAAATCTGTTGTTGGCTTGCTGTTGTTATTGCATTGTTGTTTTTCTAGTTAATTTTATGTCGTTGATATTATCTTGCTTTTTCATTTATTCATAGTCAAAATACTGTACAACTTTTATTTTTTTGTATCTAATACTAAACTTCATTGTATTTTTGTTTTCATTGTGGTTTGTGAATGACTTTTTGTGTGAACTTCAAATGACAATGGAATGTTTTGGTTGACCGCGGAATGGGGGAATAATGGGGATGAAATGCAATGGAATGAAACATGGAATATACACACAAAACACATTATTAGATCTAATTTTGTTCGAGTCATTATGGCTATTCGACTAAAATCTTCATGGACATGGACGGGGTCAGGATCGGGATCACAAGCGGGTTTAGAAGCATTCTTAGGAAGCTCAAGGTTTATGCCTTATTCAGTATTTTTAGTTTCTGTTTTTTTATTTCAGTGCGAGGTTATTTTACTATTTTAATTTTTGAGTTCTTTATTGCATGCATTATGATGACTTCGTAGGTATGTATAATTTATGTAGCGTATTTTTAATGTTTAGAAGAGTAATAACTGTATTATATAATTTGTAGCTCTTATTTTGATTAAAAAGCTAAATCCGCATGTAAACGGGTTGATGGAAGTTTGATAGTTTGTAAAAAAAAATAATCAATGGCGGTGGTGGTGTGTGCGCGGATTTAATAGGGTTGAGGTCGAAGGTGTTGGTGGCTGTTGAATATTATTTATGGTGGAGGTTCTAAGTGTTGCAAAACAATAGTAATCGTATCAATGCACAACATGTTAAAAATTGACCGTCTGGACACTCATTGATTATTGTAACCGTTTTTTCAGTTTTATCATTGTAAATTTTTGACCTCGTCGTACTTGTAATTATTGTACTCAGGTATATTTATGTGATTAATTTGACATGTTTAATATGGCATTGGTTTATTACATGGAACTCTACAGATCCATAGAGCGTACGGAGGGTAACCGACGAACAAGAAATCTTTCCGGGAATCGTCCATTGTCTGCATTGAGTGACCCAGATCCTTTAGAGCAGTTGGTTCACGATGGGGAAGAAGAAGTTAGCTATGGTTACCTATTACAACCCACTCAAAAAGTTAACCACCGACCTGAAAATAATCAAACAAGTTCAAATTTAATTGCAAATAATGTAAATAATGCAAATAATATGAATCTGAGTTCTCAACAACTTCGGCATAAGTTACAAAGCGGGGAAACAAGTTACTCCGACGCCACTGATCTTCCGAACAAACATCATCCGTACGTTTCTCGATGTGTATCTTATGATGCTGGAGTCAAATTACATGGCAACGGGAGTAGTATGTTATCCCCGATTCCTTCTGAAGTGGAAACTCTGGAAACGGTTGATAGTCATGGCCATCATTGGTTGGGACCACTGCCATCCATGTCCACATCCATACCGGTCTCGATGCTAAATTCAAGTCTCAAAGAAAATTTACCTAATATGATCGTGGGATACTCCCCGAATTTATTGGACGATCCTGAATTCCGTGCCGGGAAACATCGAACGCTTCTGACATTCCCATCCTATATCACTTCCGTTATTGATTACTGTAAAGCGTCAGATCTAAAAAAGGAGCTGAATGATAAATTTAGGGATCGTTTCCCTCACGTCCAGCTTACTTTGAGCAAATTAAGGAGGTATGTGTTTTGATAACAATTCACTTTTCAATTACAGGTTTTGACTTCGCTAGTGCGTACACTGTAAAAACAAAGTAACCTTACAAAGAAACAAATGACTACTAGGATTTGGCATAATACTTTACGCAGGTGGGATGCATCTGAAGTGCATATCCAACGCATTAAAACTGCCTCTTGCACAGATTTCAGATGCACTCAAACTACGTTCGGGATTATACCAAATCTTAGTAGGTTTGGTTTTAAATTCTAAATTTATGTATTCAATTTTGGGTTTCGAGGAAATCTCATAATTAGATGTGTAGTATATACATTTTTAATAATTTTGAATTGTTGTCTTATAGCCTTAAACGTGAAATGCGACGAGTAGCTAAAACGGAATGCAACCTAGACGTTCTAACTGTGGCTCAAGCGTACGTTTATTTTGAGAAGCTAATTTTAGCTTCCTTCGTGACTAAGTATAATCGGAAGCTATGCTCTGGTGCTTGTCTTTTACTGTCAGCCAAGTTGAATGATGTCAAAGGAGAACCTTTACACGCATTACTTGATGTGAGTAAATGTATTCATTAATTACATAATTTGGAATAAACTTAAGTTGTAAGTAAACTTCAGGTTACACCAGTACCCTTATTACCAGTTACTTATCGAGCCCGATTTAAATACATCATGTTAAAATAGGTATTTAGTAATAACAAAACGTACGTAATTCTATAAAACAATCCTAAATGCTTATAATTATGGATATTTTTATCTTGCAGAAAATCGAAAACACATTTCGTGTAAGCCGCAAGGATTTACTGTCCTTCGAATTTGCTGTTCTGGTAGCTTTAGAATTTGCACTACATGTTCCAACAAGTGAAGTTTTCCCACATTACCAACGTTTGCTTTACGAATCCTAGAATTAAGCCATTGTTTTTATTTCGTCGTCCTCCTCCTTTTCATTATCGAGAACGTTTCGTTTCACGGAGTATTTGACCAACATTGCCTCAGTTTGTTTGATAACTACGATAAATACTTCGTTATTCGTTTGCTATTATGATTATAATGAGGCAAGATGCTACCTCTTCTTCTACTCATAAAACTTAATGCAATTTTGTGTTCATCAAGGTTCTTGCAATAGTTACCTTTCCAAGTAATATTTACCTCCAACTACATACATACCTATATAAGAACGATAAAAAAGGTGGTAGTGTAATTCATTTATTCAGGAATTTCTTAGGGAAAATACACCAAAAAATAATTCAAAAACGGAGAAAAAGGCAAAGAGATTCTCAAACTAATGGTTTTGTGGAATTTATGAAAATGTAGATTAGTGATTGAACAAGAATCGCCCTATTAAGCGAAGTTTTCGTTTATTTTGTTCCTTTGTTCTTTGTAACTAGGTACTTCAGATAGTTATAGCAGCGGTAAACCCGACGGTTCTAAACTCTACTTCTACAAATTTTTCACAAGGAAATTTAGCGTGAGATGTAGAATTTGAAACAAAGAATTGTAACAACTAAAAGAATTCCACAGAAGAATATGTCAACTTGTTGAGTGTAGAACCTAAATAATTAATAATAACAAAATCCTAGGTAATTTATTGACAGCACTATAGTTAAACAAGCGTAGGAACGATACATATGCGTAGAAGAGCCATAGTTAAAGCACAATATAATATATATTATTGCTACAATCTACCTATAGTAATTAATTATAGTTCGTGCAGCGATACTGCAATTACAGGTTGATATTCATCTCAATCTTTTAAACATCTTATTGGGTACTAAAACACGTAGAAATCAAATTGCAGACAACTAACTAACGAGTTTTCATTAGCCTTCTTCCATATGTGCATTTAGAATTTAGTACTTTGAAGTTGCAGTTCAAGGTCGTAAGCAGGTTATAGATTGTGTAGTCTATATAATTATGGTATAACTATGGTTAAACAAGATATGTAGTTGACTCTGTCAACGTGTACATGAACGTATAAAAAGCGCTTTAGAAAGAGAACTAGCCTAGACGAATTAGAAGTAACTGCATGATTGAGAGAGTATATACCTAAACAACAACAAAAATACCTACAAAATTTAACTCACCTACAAGTTTCAAATTACAACAATTCTTCTAGCTCAAAACATACAAAAGACATTTCTGATTTTTTAATGAATAGCAACTATGAGCGTTGTGCAGCGCAAACGATTATTGCATCCTTCGTATGGAGTTTGGAATTTAAAAAGATATGTTCTTAAGGTTCCAGGATTCTGTAACATTTTACAAGGAGATTTGTCCGCTGCATCTAGATTCCAGAATCTACCTCCATACCTCGTTTTTACAATTATTACAAAATGTTATGCTTACAAAAATACCAATAAACCACTGTACGCTATCCCTTCACTAGTATTAAATACTGGTTTCATCGGTACCTAATTACTATAATTGGATTTATTACACGGCACTGAAGCAAGTGCAAGACAGGACTACAGCTACATTTTTGCTGTAGCTGCACAATTAATTATATCAATTTGCTGACGTCCTGTTTTGTATTATTAAGGAAGGCATGCAGAAAATACAAATGGAGCCAGAACAAAGTGTAGTTTTAGTATGAAGTGTATTTGAAAATATTAATATTTTCTATTGAAGTACCAAACTACTTTATTGATGCCAGGCCAGGGTGGGAGAGTGCATTAATTGTTGTGAAATGTAAACGTCATACTTGCAAGTGTGATGTAATTTACTTATCAATTAGTTTAATGCGCACTTAGTTAGCATATGTCTATTACATATGTACTATGAATGCTCTACAACCTTAGAAATGTTAAATGTAATTAATAATGACTATATTTGTGCGAATCCGTACGTACTTAAACAATTAAATCTGAAGTTTATATGTAATAATAATATTATTTATGTAACAGTCATGATATTCACAAATGAAAAATAGTAGAAACTTTGACATTTAAAATATCAAAGAAATATGAACAAAGAAAAGATAGAGCTATTTATTTTGCGTAGAAATAAGCGTATTACCATGTAATTTGTTCATTAGTGTAGTACTATAATATAAGATGCATATAGTAGTAAAATTATGTAACACCCAAAGGCAGTAGTTTATGCATTTGGTAATTACTTAATTAGTTCAATTTCTACATTAAAACGATTTATTATACATATATTCTAATTATTATTTTCTGAATTATTGCTTGACTTTGTCAATATATACCAACTATTATAAAATATTAGAAATCTTGAAGTTGCAGTGTGAGCGTGCACTTTGTAACGTATTGACTTAATCAACTCATCATTGATTCATTGCGGTAGATCAGGATCCTGCAGAGTGTACGGGCTCGAGGTGATGGAAATCGAAAAGAGAAAAAGGAACCAATTAAGTTTATTTGTTTTAACTTTATCTCACCAGTAGCATGGTTAGTGACTGTCACAATCCTGCTGTATCTCCTAGTTACAATGATGAAAAGGTACTTTTGGATTGATTACTAATTACTTATGTTACGCTTAATTCCTATATTTTAAGATTATCGATTTATGAATTGAGGTTTCCCTATAATAGTGACATATCCCATCTCTGTAAACTGATTGTATGTACTTGCACAAGTGTAAAATGTACTGTTTACGATGGTGATGTAAATTTTTTTGGAAGCATCCAGCAGCACAGTATAACAGTGCTCTACGAAAACGAATACTTCGCCTTTACAGTGACTGGGATATATCTCTGATTATTTTTTTAAGTGGATGTTTTATAGCTTCAGCTCTGCTTCTGTAAAAGAACTATTAAAATTTGGTAATTATCTTTATTGTTGTAAAAGTAGATTATAAATATAACTACTAGTTACAAGAGATAACTTAAAGTATAATTATTCCACAGGGTTAGGTTGTGCTAATATTTGTAGGCAGTAATATCGTCTTACCTTAAGTTACTATGAAAAACTAAGTCAACGTTGTGATAGCTATTTAAAAGCAATACATAATTATGATTAGCTAATTATGTGCGATTATGGTTCTTATTTAAAAATAAAGGTACTTAAGTAAGTGAGAGTTTATTTCCTTACATGCTGATGCGATGATGCCCTATATGATGTGCTGGAAAATATTTTATGGAAACTACTTAAAACTGTCGTCAGTGCTTTTGACTTATTATTTAATAAAACGTGATACTTTGTCCATGAAAATCGATCTACGATAATAAAATATGTAGGTACCTATGTTCTTGTGTTCACATTTAATTCTTAAGATAAAAAATAAGTAGGTAGATGCATACGTACATAAGGTGTTGAGCACGCAACGGTACAGCATAAATGGCACAGGGCAATACATGTATAAAGCATTAAGTGAGTAGAACAAATGAACGGCCCAGTTTTAAGACAACAAATACAATTTATTAATAATAATATAATTGTTTGCAACATTAACTCATTCAAAGGTGAATTTATACACATGATCTTTTAATCATACTTAACTTGCTAATTGCTAAATCTAAAACTACTGATAACTACCAATATAATTATTCTGGTATAATCTAAGCATATGTTTCAATTTTATTTACAGCTAATACTACCGATGGGAATTTCGGAGTTTTGAACCAAATCGTATATGAATATCGTAACTATCGATTACCTATTCAATACTTGAATTCAATTTGACGTGATACCGTCCTTAATATTGAAATCTACAACATACATACACGCTCGAATTTCTTGCAGTTTGTTCTTTTCTTTAATCCATACAGACCTTTTAGAAAATTCTGTCTACACAAAAATGTGCTCCTATCATCTAATGTTATTACTTACTATTTTTAAGTAGCGTTACTTATTTGTTCACGAGACAAAAATATCTGAAGCCGATTGAATTCTCAATATTACAAGTTTAACTAAAAAAACTATCTATAAACGCATTACTCGTACGCAATTTTACAATTAATTAATAGTTGTAGTTTACAGACAGGCTACGTAGATTGATGAGTTTGATTTCAGTTGGACAGGATATTATCAGATTAGTCTACTAATTACTACTTAACTATGATAATCATTTTTGTTGCAATCATTTGCACTGATCATTATCGAGGGTTTAAGTATTTCTCGAAAAAGATACATCTATAACCCACGCTGATAATCACACGGACGACATCGACTAACAGAAAAAATACAATAATATATATCTAATTATAAATTATATTTTCATCCAAGAATGTTAAAGTATCAAGAGGTTGAAGTTCAAATCTTATTTCCTCACTCAAATTTTGTTTTAAAAGATGCACACTGTATTACTGTCACTCAAATTTGAAAATTAAATCGCGAATTGATAATTAGGTCAAACTTTCTCCAGAAAGTTCGTTACAAACAAAAAACAATAGCTCAGTAAAGGGTCTGACGGTAATAAGACGCCAGCAATTACAATTCTTTTCAAAATAAGTTTTCTTTGTATACAGTTCACGGAATAATTAATAATACTATGCTTAGACACTGAACGTAATTATGCGCCCGTCGGTGTTTACGATGGGTATTAACGACATCCACAGATGAAAGCTGATATTGCGTTAGTGGTAGGAAAGATGCTGACCCCACTGATTACTAATAATTACTATCCTGTAAGTAATAACTGTAAGTGCAGCTGTTATTTGCAATTGTCAAACTGCTACTTTCTAGTTACTTATGGCGTCGAAATATCGTTTGTAGTTGCTTCTGTATTTTTTAATGTACACAACTCACAATTATGCTTTAAAACCAGAGAGTACATGGAAATGCTGTCCAGAATGTGTAACTGATCAATCATTGTTTACCAATGCCTAACAGCTAATATAAAGAGCTCAACATTGAATCATTAAATGTTTTGTATTCGTATTTTCATAATATCATCTATAGTAAAACATCAACTTGTTCAGTTGCGAATGTCTTTCCTCGTACGTAACTAACAAGAGATAAGTATCAGTTTGTGTTCATAGACATCCGATGCTACTAATTTGTTCTCATTACGATTCTTTTATATACAACTTACGCTAAGCTTATTCGAGTACTCCTTAAAATGTAAGTAATTACATAATTACAAGGGATGAATCCACAACACAATAAAATCTGTTTTTAGTTGTTTTTAACTTCCCTCTTTTCTTAGCAACAGAGCGCTCACAATCATGATTTTTTCAAGATTACGGGCTTATATTTTATTGGAAATCTTTGACACTGAATGCATGCAATTAATTAGAGTAATTGTGTCCATACGTAATTGATTTTGCCATTTATAGCAGGGCAGGCGATTAAAAAGTCTGTACTGATAGCTGAATGACTATGTGTATATGTTAATGTGTGAAAAGTCGGCAAATTTGGCAAGCATTGCATTTAGTTTTAAAAATGTTAGAAAAATCTATACAGAAATTTCAAGTTAAGAAGTTAGCGTCAAGCTGCTGTAATAAAGTCTTGGTTTTCAAATGTTTTAAAAAGTAAGCTGGTAGGACGCTAGATAAGTATGTGAGTTTTGATATTTACATAGTGGCGATTAGTATTCAAAATTCGTATTCGTACGTATTAAATAAGTGCAACCCACGAGTTTTGATTTGCGAAAATATTTCAGAATTCATTCTTTACCATTATGAAATCTGTTTTGAAGTTATGCATTTCTGCCACTAGAAAAAGTGTATACGATTATAGAGCACACAAATGCCACACTTTTATGTATGTAGGAGTAGAAAAATTTGTAATCAAAATAATTGTACATAGGCAACCCACAGAATAGGAGACACAGAGTGGAGTGGACAAACTGTAGAGTTTTTGAGTTAATGCCAATCGTATAAGATTTATCTAGTTAATTATTAATTTTAATATCATAAAAACTACTAATATTATTACTTAACTTCGAAACGCTAATATACTATTGATGTTACTTTAGCCTAAAAGTAAATAACGAGCCTAGTTGGTACTTGTAAATTGGCATTTCAGCCTTTTCATTGTTTTGTTTCATTTGTGTCGCTAATAAGACTTCCGAGTCTGACTCTTGCATGATAAAACAGGACAGGATCAGGATTAGCTAATTGTTAATAAATACATATATAAAATATAAAGTGGATTTTTGGACCAATTGTGAGCTGTTTCAGTAATTGCAATTCTGCTATAGAGTTGATGTTGGTTGTGGATATTTAATTTTGTTGCAGTTGATGATTAGCAGGTGGGTGTAAATTTAATAGTATTTTATTTCTATACTTTGTACGCACAATACAATCATTTAATAATGGAGCTCATAATTATAGGTAAAGATAGGTATGTAGTAGTACGTGGAGGTAATATTTTAATGATACAGTTTACAGCTATTCACTATGTACGATAACCAACAGCATTTAATAGCGCAGTATACAATTACTTACTAGATAATTAATTATATGTGTATAGTTTGTATGTCGGTGTAAGTTGGTTGGCTGTTTGTATGGTTCATATTGATGCTAATTGCAGTTATTGTTTGGTGGTAGATATAGAAGGTTGTATAGAAAAGTATGAAAGTACAATATTTTAAGCATTACACTTCAAATATCGTTTCCTACAATAGTGATCTTCCTGTATCTATGTATCTACCTGTATTTATTATTTATAAAATGTAGGTAATCATCCAAATTAATTATGTTTCTAAAGTGCACAGTAAAACACGACTTGGTACTTATGGTAAACTGTAGGTATGGTTGATCTTTTTGTTGGTTAAATGGTACTTGAAAGATGTGCAACTTTTCTTTGCTTATAATTACGTATTCCTAAAATTGACCTGTCTACGAATAAATGACAACTTGAACACCTGACATTTTTGGATTCAGTGCTGTAAACTGTAATGCTGGGTAAGTATGTATCTACTTAACATTTTTATTGGCGGCACATATGTCATTATAGTTATTCCTTCTGGTTTATTGGTGCGAGAGGCTTAATTGTAAATTATAAGATCTCACGACTCTAAATAAAATATGTTACAAATGGAATTCGCAAGCATAATATTGTAAATATAGCCGTGATATTATTTTGTACACATGGAGATTGGTTATTCGAGAACAGAAAATAAAACCAGATCTCTTTTTTCCCTAATGATAATGATGCAGTATCTCAGTAATATGTATAATTACAATATTTCAAATTTAAGCCAACAGAGAAAAGTGAAATTCTAATTGAAAACTTGGTATTATTGGTATTATTGATTATTTATCAAATTATCATTAAATACATCACTTACTCAATAATTGGTAATACGAACATTATTCTATAATATAAATAGATGAATTTAGACCTTTTTTTACACAATCTGAACCAATAGCTTTAATTTCTTAATCGTAGTTCAAAATACATAAAAACCAAAATCAAAATCAACAAAACAATGTTATAGAACTTCAACTATTACACAATAATAATATAATTCATAATATCTGTATGTATAATATAAACGGAAAATGTTTAAAATTTGAATACTAAACAACGCAATAATTGTGAAGTTAACTTTAGTTCAAAGAGTTATTCTATCTAGTACTAGTAATCATCCTTCCTTGATATCTTCATTCTAGCATTCCTATTAGTAGACAATTGTAATATAACTCAACTCCAATTGTAATTCGTAATTGTAAATTCCAATTAAAATTCCTAGTAATATAATTATAATATGTACCTACGTGTAGTTTTACAGTAACTGTATCTTGTATCATCCTCATCCACAACTCGATTCTCTCTCATAGCATAGCATATCATCTCATCGATTCATCTGGATCAATTATCATTATCATTTCCCATTTAACCTACACCTATAATTACAAACTAATATTTATCATTATTAGTATCATACCATACCTACTTTCTTAACTCTAGTTTTGTTGTCAATCTTAAAGAAATTATCAACTACAGTTATTTACTTATTTATTTAGTAGTATTGTAGGTATGTATGTATTTCTTTTAGAGCATACCGAGGAGGAGTCGCTTCCTTCATTTTTTTAATTTTATTTTTCTTTACTTTTATTCTTTTCTTTGTCCCTCTCGAAATCCTATAGTGTTGTATGTATGTATTTTTATTGTTTATTCGGCAGCAGCCACTTCACTTGAAGGACTTGCATCCTGCAATCATTTCAAAATAAATAAAGGTTATCATTTATTTCCATTCAGTTCCAGTGTTCAATTTTGCCAATAAATTCACTAAAATAATTATTTGGTATGAAACCATTATCAAGTATTTATTACTACAGTGAAATCTCGTTACAACGACACGTTATAGACTCTATAACGTCCAACGACAGGTTTGCTGACGGGGTGGTCATGTGCTGTCGTTAAAGCGAAATTGATATTATAACGTGGGTCGTTATAACCAGATTTCACTGTATCTAGTTTAGAAATAACGTACCAAGCCATTGGTTTCGGTAGAGAGAATTTCTTGGGCCAACTCCTTGGCTTTGCTCATACCGTTTGTGATTGCCTTTTCAGAATCTGCCGCAATTTTTTCCGCCTAGAAGAATTCAAATCAAAATGTTAATGATAAAAAACAAGTTACAAATACATGCGTTTTCAGATATTATTTTTTATTAAGAGAATTCTTCATGGAGACAAACTACATGGGGACGAGTGACCAGAACCAGAGTTACAGAACCAACCCTGAACTTGAATACTACACACACCCTTCTCCATGATCATCAATAAACCAAATCAAACTCATCATGACATTTCCCCCCGGAAAACATTTCCTCCTTGCTTTCCGTTTTTTCCTTTCCAAATACACTTAGCCTGACAGTATCAACAGCAAGAACCAAGTAAGCTAAGTTTAAGTTGAAGTCACTCAGACCGTCCGAGTAAAAAAGCACAGGGCATCATAGACAGACGGGCAGGACGACAGGACAGAAGAGAACAGACGAAAGTAAAAAGAGAGAAGATGTCCAGACGAGGATTGATACTTAAGTACATGAACATGATTAGATTAGCTAACCCACCCGTACTCAGACTCAACTCAACAGCCTCAACCTCCATTTGATTGTTTACCTACACGCAATTCTTACATCAAGTTCAACATCCAACACACTCTCATTACCTGCCCCCTCTCATTTCATCTCTCTTCTCATATCATTTACGTCTCCTCCTCTTTCAGAAACAAAAAAACACAAGACTCCTAAGCTCAAAAATACACAGTACACTCATAACCGTTGTTTCGCTGCTATGCACCCAGCAATGGGTACAGTACAAGTACCTACATTTCTGTCAGTCGTCTTCAATAAAATTTGCCAAACCATTCTTAAACTCCAAAAGTTACTGCCACAGCCTTAGCCTCTCCACTCCCAATCTCCAAAAGTTCTAACAAACAAACTCTCACTCTTAACTCTTGTCTTGAACACTTTGAAAACTATATGACGCAAACCCCACATACCTTCTCATTGCTATAGCCAAAACCACAAAATATCTGACACGAGATCGATGAAAAATGTTGTACTCTTCTTCAGAGTTTTCGGCTCTGACAATCTGCATACAGTAACAGCAATAGTAAAGCAAAAGAAGAACATGAACACGAACAAGAACAGGAACAAGAAAGCTGCTGCTGGACGAGGACGAAAGTTGGAGAAAAAAAACTTAAAACCCTAGACATTGATGAGACACACATGAGGAGGACTCATCCATCTTTTATCCATTCTCTTCTTGAGTTGTTTATGGATTATGGAAATGGAAATACTCAAAGACTCAAGACTCAAACGGAGTGCAGAGAATGAGTTGTGAGTGTGTGAAAATGTAAACAATCCTTCACTGACGATGCATATTTTCACAGCATACCAACCTATGAATATACTACCATCATGTAGTATCGGTATCTACTCAAAAACAAGACAGGAGAATACCCTTGCAGATTCACAGGATGAACGTACAGATATTATAGATGCAGATACAGTTTGCGTAGCGTGTGGTCCACGTGTAGCCAGGGGAGAAGAGAAGATTCATGCCCACAATAATGCATCAGCATCAGGAAAGCAGTCGTAGTCAGTCAGTAAGATCAGAATAATCAGAAAAGATGTGCTAATGTAATTTCGCCTTCACCTACAACCTACACCTTTCGACAATGTAATGGAGCCAAAACAAAATTTAAACCATCCCTACTTGAGCCTAGGAATTGACTTTGAGCACCTCTGTGTCTACCTCCGGGATTTCATTCTATTCATCTGAAATCGGAGCCTATAACTGCCTAACCGTATACCTACTCCATCCATAAACTACAACTACATACAACGACAACGCAAATTTTTGGGGAAAAAATCTGAAGGCCACAACCAGGACCAGTATCCATAAAACATTTAAAGTGCTTCTAGGAATGTACTTCTGCTGTGAAGCAGAAACCACTCGACCTTATCGGGTTCTAGTACTGATTCGAAATCTATTAAGTAGAGTTCTAAAGCCTAAAAAACTTTTCCACTTTTTTCATGTTTCCCCCCTCAGTAAAAAAACTCAGCTCGTTTTCTCCAGGTGAATACAATCTTGAACTTGGGAAAATGCAAAGCTATCTGTTTATCCAAGGATGAGAGATTTGACGTTCGGGACCATACGCTTATTTCAACAGATATCTTTTTGACTTGTTTCAAAACACCTTGACTCATTTTTTATGTTTGAAACAGTAAACTTTCCCGGTTCAACTTTTCACTTTGAGTTACAGATACATTGTGAATTATATCCTAAAAAGGTGTAAGCAATTGTGTATCTAAAAATAAAATAGCTCATCGTAAGTTACCTGCTTACAAGTATAGAATGAAGTTACCGCATGTGTATCATTATCATCCTATCAACTGCAGAAAAAATTTGTCAAAAATGAACAAGGACACGAATACAACTAGGTAAAAAACGTAACGGTGTTTATATTCAAATTCCTACGCACACATTCCGCCGAGTATCCATTTACTTCGCACTGTTAGCGAATTCCAGCTTTTCAAAGCCAAGCGAGAATAAGAACACGGAATTCCTAACCACACATTCATAATTTGAAAACGACTGCTTGAATCTAGTAATTCAAATCTGAAGACGTGAAGAAAATTAGCTGGCGTTTATTGTGCACTTAAAAGAGCATATACCAAGCCCAACGACACTGAAACTGGAGAACGGTTTATATTTTACTCAGGGAAGAAATCCCATCATACGATGACGCAGTGCAGTCTGCGTTCCTTAATTGTCTTCAAGAATCCAGAACCAG
>JAAXYX010001795.1:0-20586 GCA_036851915.1 Ptenothrix huangshanensis | reverse complement strand
TCGATTGCCATTCCCATCATTGCACACACCGGCAGAAGTACGTCTCATGTTAAGCAGCACAATGTAGCGGGATTTTGATTATTTGTCCTTAATTTATGGGCCGAAAGAAAACCCCTTTTTCTCTCTATTTCGAAGTTCTGTGGAAAGAGAGTTCATCGTTGGTCCACAAAGCTATTATGAGTTATTATGTATGATTTTGATGTTCTTATATTTCCACTTTTATTCAGTTTCTTCTCTTCTCCTCGCTTCCCCTCAACGGAGTAACTATTTAAACAATATTTTTTATATCAACTCAATTCAATTTCCAAACCCTTTTTTCGTCATTTCAAAGATGATTCTGGTCGTGGTCTGGTCCTCTGTCTATGTGCGTTCTTACTGTTGGTCTTCTTACACACACAGTCCTCATCCTCATCCTCGTCCTCGTCCTTGTCGTCATACGGTTAGCTCTGGAAAGCACACATGAGAATCTAAGTGCATTTTTTGCGCTGGACTTTTGATGATGGAAAAGAATTATTACACAAGTTACTGAGATACCCTCATCAACCCTTTCGATATCAAATCCAAAACCTTGAGCTTATTGTTAGTTTATTCTTTATAGTATGTGCTCAGAGCTCTCTCTCTCTCGCTCGTATGTACTTTTGTACTTGGCTCTCACAGATTTGTACAAAGAGGGATTGAATTTTACTTCCATTTTAATTTCATACTCACAATCCATACATACACTGTACCTATACATACCTACGCTACTCCTTACTTCTTATTATGGCTATTTGACTGGTTCACCGGCTACCTTCTTTCCACCTTTTTTTCCATACACGTTCCGAATTTCACTCTGTTTACTCATCGTCGGTTTTGTGATGGGAGCATTTTCCTCAGTCTCATATCATCCAAGAACTAACGAATGAACGACGAACGCGAAGGACTAAACTAAACTGAACGGCCAGACCAGACCAGATAACGCTCAAGAAACCTAAAATCTTTCACATATTTACAAGTATATATTATACACATTTATATTGAGGGAGGCGAAAAAAATTTGTGAATAGGGTTGTATGTCCCGAGAAAAATATATTAGTTATAAGAAAAACAGGAGGAACACAGGAATAGAATGTCGCATTGAGCTATAAAGCAAAGGGTTATCGTTTACTTTACATTTTTATGTAGAGCCTCTTCGGTTGCATTTACTTGACGTTGTCTACCTCGGTTCCGTGGCGTTACCTTATGTTCCTTTGGTGGGTTCGTACACCACACCACACAGTTACTCACTATGAGTGTACGTAGCGTTGGTTTGCTTTGGTTTGCTTTCGTTGGGTTTTTGGTTTGGGTTGGTTTGGCTTGGTTTACTAGGGACTCGCTCGAAAAACGTGAGCGCTTTTCCCTGCCCAATAATAATATTCTGAACGTGAAACATCCAAAGCTTATGTTCTGGCTTGCAATGCAGCTGTTCTTTACTCAAATATTTACTCCAGAAATTCGATTCTATCGGCGAGAGAATTTTTTTATAAGCGAGTATTAATAAAAAAGGGTTGAGCTCCATGGGCTGACGATGAGTATTTCTTTCCAAACTGAATTTCTTCCACGACGCCCGAAGTAATATTATTTGTGTAATGTTTTTTTTATACACTCCTCTGGCGTTTACTGTACTGTATAGTTCCGTCCAGGCTCTCGGTTCTGGTACTGGTTCTGGCTTTGGCTTTGGCTTTGGCTTTAGCTTCCCATCTAAAGTACACACGATTGTTCGTCTGCCTAATATATAAATTAGTGTATAGGTACAAGCGTTTCAAGTAACGTTACAAAAAATTCTGTTTCTCCCTTTGAAAAATGAAAATACTTTGACGTTCGACCAAACCGTGTTCTCTACTGCTCCTTCTCTTCTTCTCCGGCTTAAAAAACTTGAGAGAGAAATATATTGTACTTGATATTGAAGTTGAAGTCTTGCTGAAGAGAAGATGATTGATGATATTTTATTTTTTTCAAATATCCAGACATGAATTCAATTTATGAGAAACATTTTTTCTACACATTTTTTCAGACTTTTTTAATATTTTAAATTCATTATTTAAGTTGTTGGCGAGCAAGTCTAGTATTTTATTTTGGGCTTCGATTCCGATTTCCATTTCCTTGCATTGCACCTCATCTGATTTTCGTTTGTATTCTGACAACAGACGATTGTCGATGCGGATACGTTGATTGTGATAGCAGTAGAAATACAAACAAGAATAGAGAAAACTTTTATTAGGCAGTGCCCACAGAAATTAGTAGAAGCCGCCTTTTTTGAATATTGAGGGAATTCAACATTATATTATGGACAATACAATGTACATATAACATAACGTATGTGTAACGTATACCAACGAGTTTGAGTTTGATTAATAATTGTTGGGAAATGGTGTTGGGAAGTTGAATGGTGTAGAAATGATTGGATTGTAGGTTTTAAGATGTCTGTGTAGCGTGTAAAATTTCAAAGTACATAATCGGAAGGAAAGTAAAAGTGTTTAAAGTTTTAAACGGGTGTATCCCTTCTGTTTGGACCTGTTCTGTGGGAGAAGCCAGTCCAGTACCCGTTGATTTTTGTTTCCACAAAAATATACACATCCTATTCCTCTTGAAATGGAGAATTTTTCCCTTGTAAAATGGTTATAGAAGGACTTAGGTATGAGACTAATCAATCGTAGTGTAAACAAGTAGCTATTGATAGGGTTTTCGAGTGGAGTCTCCAATAATAATGTGGTGAGGTAGAGAAGAGATTAGATTACCCGTATATGAGCTTGTTGTGTACTGTAGTTTGTAGTTTATGGGCAAAGTGAAGTGAATTGTACTCATTCATCATCTCCGAGAGTCGGTTGTATGGAGAATTCCCCACATAATATGAACATGTCGAGGCAAATGGTTAGTAAGGTCAAAGAGGGGGCTCAACACGCCTCTACACAAAGCGATTGTTTTCCAGCTTTTTGGATTTCCTTTTTCTCCCTAAACCTTGTGTATCCCCACATCCAATCCAATCCACAATTCACATCCACCTAATATTATTTGCATTCAAGTATTATTACTTACACTTTACATACAATGTCCCTATGCCTCTGTATCCATCCAGACACCTATGTACATGGATATACTACTGGTACATACATTGATGCCTTCCTGGTCCCAGTAATCTTGGACTCTTTTCCGGAGTTGCTATGCACCTATGTATGTGTGTGGATGGGGATACGGGGGACGTGTGCATTCAGTCGGTTTTAAATGGCTCGAGTGCCTCTTAGGATTTTATTTGATGAAAAGCTTCACTTTGATGACGATACTTTTACGTAACAAGAGGCTTATATAGTATTTGTATGTGAGCATGACAGAACTTTGATAATCGTAATCGTGTGTATGTGTATCCTCCTAGAAAAATGAGTAAGAGATGCTTGTAAAGGTGTCAAGCCTAATCTGAAAGCCAAAATAGAGGAAAAAATGTAAAAAGAATTGATAGTGAATCTTTCTCGCAACTAGTCGGATGCGACTGGAAGTGATAAAAAGTGGAGACAGCTAATTTGATTGGAAATGTGTTTTGTGTGTAATCAGGTAAATCTCCATCAGGACGAGGATTGACATCGTTCCCTGTGATACGGGAAGGTCTGCTGGGGAAAGGAACGGGTCCAGTGGACTACACTCGGTATGTGAGGCGGTACTCGAATTCTTCAGAATGCGGGCATCAACAGTGTCGTGAGTTGAACTACCGGGAACATTTCCATTGTCTAGACTGTGGTGAGGGCTCACGTGTCTTCGTCAAAAAGGAGGAAATGATACGTCATTTCAAATGGCACAAAAAGAGGGACGAATCTCTTCAACATGGATTTATGCGGTATGTACGCCGAGGCGGACATTATCTAAATGAGAAAATTGTTTCTTGATACGATAATTTACGCTTGATTCTGTTACGCAGTTACAATCAATGCTTGTAATGACTACCTTTGCATGTACGGCGTGTAAATGTCGATTTTTCATTTACAAGATAAACTTTCGATTACAATAAATTAAATATTGTACATTGGTTCCGTTGAAATTTTTTCACAGATACTCCCCAATGGATGACTGCTCAGACCGCTTTCGAAATTGTACCCATAATCGAAAGCAGACGCATTACCATTGTCTTCAGGTGAGATAATGCTTTTATGAACCGCTAACTTCTCCAATGAATAGTAATAATTTTTCTCTGAACAATCAACAAACAGTTGTCGTCATTTCCTAAGGCTAGGGCGGCCACACGTTGGCTACTATCGCTCCACTACTAACTGTAACTACTACATGCTAGGCTGTCTGAAGCTGCGTGAAGATGTGGAGCTGTTCATCTCCACCAGTCCACACATATGGCATGGCAAGGCACCCAATTTTTGTCAGTGTGTAGGCATTTAAATATTCAAAAAATTCTTTTTTCCCCTCGTTCCTCCTTTTGATTAGCAGATAATAATGATATTTATAATAATGATAATAATGTAAGATTGCCACTTCACTCTGCATACGGATGAACGAAATGAACACATTCAGCGCAGCTCCTTCCTTTCCTTCAGGTTATTACAGCCACCGAGTGTAAAGGAATGAGTGCGTTAACATTACTCTTCCAAGATACGTACATATCGGGCTACATAGTCTAGTTTCAGTATGCAACCATGCAGGCAGTACACGAAGAATCCTATTGTGACTGTATAATCTACACAAGAATTTGCATTAATTAATCACATAGAAAATTAGGCTGAGCAGAGATTTAATGTTTTCTAGAAATGTACTCGGTTAATTCACTGCGCTGCATTGTTTCAAGTATGTGAAGATACATTGCACACTGCACACATTTCAGTTCAGTCGAAGGATAATGAACTAAACTTTTTACTCGAGATTTTCTTTACTTTAGCATTTCCTTTGTGTCTCATCTTACGATTAGATAGTCACTCGTATTATTTATTATCTCCCATTTTAATTTTGCCCATTTTAGAAGTCATTGTCACCTGAAAAAAAACATTCAAGTGTAATGAAGCGTTGAGGAGTAACTGGCACAAATAATGATGCAGAGAAAATAAGGGGATGATTAATAATGGTAATGGGAATGGTTTGATTTCCGTTGAATAGGATGGATGCGAGAAAGTCTACATTAGCACTTCAGATGTGCAGATGCACGCGAATTATCATCGGAAGGACTCGGCTATCATCCAAGAAGGATTCCAAAGATTTCGGGCTGCAGAGGATTGCGGGGCCGATCACTGTAGCTTCAGACATCAACGAACAACTCATTTTCACTGTCGGCGAACCTCGTGCTCGTACACATTCAAGAATAAAGCTGACATGGGTATGTAACGCTCACAGAGATTTTTCTTCTTTTTCTCTCAGATACTCAGTCAAATACAAATACGGATGTACTCACACGACCAACATGCATGTGTAGTGCACAGAGTAGAGCAGAGCAGAACTGAGGATAAGTAGAAAGTCATCATTCAACAACTCCGCAGCAGTTCTCCAAGATTTCATGTAGTTTTGTAGCTTTCAGCTTGTTTGCGAGCTAGTGAACAGTGAATTTTTCTCGAGTCATGGAAATCATGTCGTCGTAAATATATTTTATACATGTACGCTATTGTAGTTAAATTGTGCCGACGAAATAAAAGATTTGCCTACCAGTGGGTCTCAGTGTCTTCTAAAAGATTAGCTAGACTTACAGTACTTTTTGCAGTCAAAGAACAGTGAGGGCATTGAGAGTAGGGAGTAGCTTCAGCGAGGCTATCCATATCACCGACTGTGTGTTCACTCTGTATCTATTAGATAACTCATGACGGTGCTAAGGATGCCGTAGTTGCAACGAGTGCTATGCTTTCGCAGGTTTTTTAATGCGCCTACAGAGTAATTTATTATTGTATTCCTCGATGTGTCTCATTTTATATTCAGATTGTCAAGAAAATCTTGTAATATTTGAAATGATGAATCCTGGTTTTGACTCTTTCGACGCAAACTTATTACTGTCTTTGTTTTTTCATGTGTTGGTTTTGAGAGCTTGTGTCGGGATCGGGAAAGAAGCTTAGGGAATTATATTCAAATATAATTTGTTTCTCAGCATGTCACATGGTAATTTTTTCTGTTTTCCGTGTAAAAAATTTACAGAGAAGCACAAGTCCTACCACATAAAGGATGAGCAGCTGAATAGGGACGGCTTCAAGAAGTTTATGAAACACGAGGCGTGCCAATACGCCAATTGTCGTTTTTCGCGTGTCTGCAATCACATTCATTGCATTCGCGAGGGCTGCCACTACGTCCTTCATTCCAGTGGACAACTCTACTCGCATAAGGTAAGTTCTGTTGTATCCTACATACCTGTCTATTTCCTTTGCTCTACCTTTCGTCCACACACAGGACAGGACAGCCGACACGATCTCAGAGGAGGCTCTCAGTGTTGTTGATGTTGATGTTCTCTAATGTGTTTCGTAGTATTTCGTACATTATCCCATGTCCTCTATCTTGTCCACTTACTTTGCTCCTCATACGTGAGCATCTGAGCATACAAGTTTGAGGCACATAAATGTCTGCTCGAGGAGCAAATCGAATGCCTAACAAGATGCCATACTGAAAGATAAGAGGTGAAACAAAATATATTTCCCCACCTCAAACTAATTTATACTCATTCAACCCTCCTACGACAAATAATCTTTGTTCCACGCATGTAAAGCCTGTGTTGTTTTCAAATCTAGTTTTCCCAGATGAATTTCCTCCTTAGGGTCGATTGTCAAATCAATTTATTATACGAGTTTCTCAAGAACTTTGTCGCAAATTTCTTTCTCAGTCTCAGTTTTATAGCCAAATGATCACTTCCACTTGTAATAATTATTAATTTACATGAATATGCATACCCTCATCGATTGTACCACTAGTAAAACAATAAGGATCTCTACTACTGTTTTCCTTCCAACTGATAATTGCGTGCTACTAAATTATACGCGAGTGATTCGTGTCTGACCAAATCGGACGACAGAATCACAGAATTATTTTCCCCACTTGAGAAACCAACGACTTCACCTCCAAGTTTGAATGGCGTCCTACTATTTATTGTTAGAGTTTGCATTGCAGTCGCAATTCATACATGGTATGGTTTATTTCATGTGTATAGCACTTGGTAGGACAAGGGCAAGGAGTTGTCCAGAAAAGGTAAAAATTTCTGTAGAAAATCTTGTTTTTGCTCACCTGGAAGTCAGGCTGTCAAGCAATACTACTACTGCAAGCTGTCCTTAGAAGTTTGGCCATTTTTTATAGCAATAATTGATTCTCGTTGTTTGCTCAACATCATTTTTTCTTCGTTGGGACTTTCGTCCAGTTTAGAAACGAAGAGAGAGGCAGACGCACTGGAGTTGTTAGTGAAAGGTCGACTTATGACTCATTAAGCGGCAGTGAATGGTGTAATTAATAATGTGATGATGTCATGGTTTGAACAGCGTAAGCATGAGCGACGGGACTCAGAGTTGGCCTACCGTAAATTCAAGTTGGCTCAAAGTCTAATGAGGGGTACTTTTGGAGCCGAATGGTCAGCTATAAATCTCAACGACTCCTTCATGAATGCTAGCAAATCCGAAGAGGAGAATAGCCGTTCATCTAATAATGACCACGGAGATTTGGATTCAGAAGAGTTGCTCAAAAAATTCATTCAGGCTTGCAAGTGTGAAGCAAGTGCGGAAGAACATTTTCACTGTAAAGTTGACTGTTGTGCCAATGCTCTCCTTGGGTAATTAGTGTTTTTTTCCTTGCTTTCCCTTTGTCTCTAAAATCATAGTGGTAACGTAACAAGTATTTTAGTTGTGTTGTAGAGCATTGTTGTAAATTATCGCCTGGAAAGAGCAGACTTGCACGGAGTTCGTATCAAGTTTGTAGTACAATTCCATGTATATGTATAAGCATACTAATTTCTCATTTAAAAATGATGATTGTAGAAATGCTGAAAGTGCTGCAGAGCACGGTCGTAATCACGAACTAGAAGATCGGATTTCATCCTTATCGTTCTTTACCGTTGACCCAGCCAATTTTGATGCACAAGACTCGACGATTCCTTGTATATCTGCCAAGTGTCCATACCAGACCAGAGAGAAGCACTACCATTGTTTATGGGTACGTGAAGAAAATAAGAGTTGTCCTAACTATCAGCATGTCTAGAATACACTTACCTATATGTATAAGTAGTAGCATGTTGGTACAAAGCTTGTCTGCTTTTTACTTCCATTCCAACTACTAGTCCTACTACAAGTCCACATCCAAACCATGGTGTGGTCGGGGTTGGCTCTGATAATCATATTTGTTGCGCCTTCTTGTCCTCCTGAAAACTAGGTTCAGGCGAGGCCATAAACTGAGATTGCATTAAATGATTATTTATATGGTTTACCTTTTTATGATGGCAGGATGGTTGCACTGAAATCATTCTAAGTACCGAGGAATCCTTCAAACGTCTCGACCATTTCAAAGCTCACGAGTATTCTCAAAAATTAGATTTGACCGACAAGTGCGACAGTTTAGATGGATTCTTCAGACGTAAGCGAGGAAGGCCGCCAAAGAATAGGATTATTGAGGTAATAAAATTCATGAATACATTTTTCTCGTCCAAACTCATCCAATCCACCCAATTCATGTAGATCGCATTTTTTTGTTGTGTAGTCGTTTTTTGATAAATATTATTGTATTGTAACATTAGGTTTCTTCTGGAGCGAATGAAGCCATTTTTACCAGTTTTAAGCTACCCAAGCCAATTTTTGGTGGTGGGGCTATGGACAGTGCAGATGCATCTGATAATGACGTAAAGGTAAATAATATGCCTTCTAGATATTAGTATTTTTACCATGCAAATTTCTTCCTATGTATTTCCATGGATGCACGTCATACTCTATGAGAAAGTGAAATACGCACACATCTTCACTTACGTAATCTCTATATGCACTGTAAAAATGGCTTTCGCTTCCATAAGCAGTAAAGAACAAAATCATAAAAAAGCACAGTATAATGACAATATTAATGGTTATACTAGGGCTAGTGCAAGCGGCGTTTGTCTGCTCATTATGTAATGAGTTGATTGTATTCTTTAATGTCCTCTAGGATCCTATTGGTTTCTTATCGTACCCTGAAGGAACGACTTGCCCCGATAGTTCGTGCACGTTTAACACTTCCACATCAACTTGTCACTACCACTGTGGTCATCCTAGATGTCATTTTTCTGTAGCAGATGTACACAAGTTGTCGCTTCATTTGCGTGATTTTCATACAAATGTCGATATACTGGATGGATATGCGTACTACGACAGAAACTCTCACTGTCGGGAAAGCAACTGCGAATTTAATGGCAGCTCGGAACATTTTCATTGCAGTCGAGATGGGCATGGTTTTCTTAGATATACTGCGATGATTGCTCATGAGGCAGAGTGTCATGAGAGTAAATCCAATGGTAGCAGTGATGATGAGGATAGATCTTGGTCCAATCAAAGTAAGTTCAGTCAACGTTTCCTTTCCTTCTTTCTCATTCTTTAGCGTTCAAAAGTCCTATACTTTTTGTGTGTGATGGTAAAAGAGACTCAAGCACATACCTACCTATTTAGTTTACCCTGCTTTATAATTACTATTCATACTTTAATTTCACTTACAGTCGTAAAAGCAAGCGGGACATTTTATCCACTTACAGCAGTTCACGGAAAAGCAAGCGGTAGCGACCCCATGGACTTGTCAAGCCCCAACGGGCTTCCAGAGGCAGTGGAAACTAAACCAGTCACAGATCATTCTCTCAGCAGAATTCTTCAGTTACCCTCACCCGAATCGGGAGAAACACAGTTCGGTCCTGATGTAGCATGTGGCCGTCCTTTTTGCAAACTGAAACGCAAGTGTCACTTCCATTGTCATTTGTGCAACCAGGTGAGATTTTAGCTTATTTAATTATAATTATATGAAGTCCACTTCCAGTACACAGGCAGCTTTATTCTGTTTTGACCGGTTTTAATTCAATTTTAGCAATTGCTACTCGCATAATCACGGGCAACGTTAGGTTTTCATTAGGTGTGTGCTCAATTTTTTGAATAATCAGTAATCATCTGCATTCTTAATCCTAAATCTCGCCTGCCTGTTTGGTGAGGTCATGATCCAGGTTAGATCCCTGTAAGCTTTCTAAGCGCTCTCTATGTTCGTCAAAGCGAACAAAAAAAGTTGCTAGTAAACGTGGTATAAAGTTTATCAAAAAAGCCATGACTTGCGTCGAGAGATGTGACAGGTAATTCACTATTTTTAATGATAATGAACCCTAGTCTTGATTGTGTTGAATTTTTTTATATCTATGCAGGTAGCAAATTCATGTTTTTTATTATAATTTGTAAGTTTAAACATTGCTTCCACTGATGTGGTCCTAAACGCTGACATGTTGACTTCTAAAACCTGTTTATACACTTTTCATCTTTTCCTTTTATCCTACATACCTATATATATGAATTAATTTAGCCGATAATCGTTGTCTTGTTTGCCAGTGTTTCCGACTGATTTAAAGACACCGGCATTTAGTGTGTTAAGCGCCTTATTTCTGTCCCGAATTTCCAAGTTTTGACCTTCAGTAGATCAATTGTTTAAGTTAGCTAAAAGTTTGCTGGCATCTCTTACACTGAGGTTTCGCATGGTGTGTTTTAATTGACTATAAATTGTCATCGTTCATTAAATTCTAACGTAAAACGAACTTTAAACTGGTCATAATAGAAAGAAACACCTCGTGTATGAATTAGTACCGGAAGACTTATGACTGAATAAACCGAACGTAATGCATTGGGTTGATTGTTTTGTGTAGGCCTTTTCTGAGCTGGAAAAACTACGCCCTCATGTTGTTAAGCATAGTAATTTTTCACCCCTGAAAGCTGCTAATGAATCCGAAGATCAGTCCACGGATGAAGATTCAAAGAATGATTCAGATGAACAATCGGAACTGAAATTGTTTTCCAAGATTAAGGAGGAGAATACACATATTAAATTAGATGCTCCATCGACATCCTTCACTCCCACATCCATCCAGAATTTTCTGGGAGGATACGCTGGTTCACCTTCTCCGTATTTATTTTTGCAACAGAATCCTCTAACACAGTTATACGCAGGAATGATGTTTGGTGGGGCAGCTGCAGGATTCCCACCAAGCAGTGTTCTCTCACCTCCGACGCCACCGGTTATAAATCCGCCGATTCCCAGCTCGAACGGGAGCGGAGTCGGTAGTGGCAACGGTCTGGAGGGGGTACCGCCTCTTCAGATTACCCCAACTGTTTTGCAAATCCCCGGAAAGAACAAACGACCACCAAGTGCCTCGTCGTCCTCACCTTCCTCGCCTCCAGATAGCAAGAAACAGCGTATACAAATGAGAATTTTGAAAGATGAACCCGTTCCGGATGGTTACATTCGGTTTAGATTTAATGAAGACTGCGCTTACATTCATTGTGGCTACAGGGAGCACCAGACACATTTCCATTGTACACGGGAAGATTGTGGTTACAGTTTCTGTGACAAGACTCGTTTCGTTCAGCATACTGCCAGACACGAGCGACTAGATACTCTCATGGGTGGGGATTTCAAGCAGTACCGTGCTAATATTTCTTGTGGGCGATCCAATTGTTCTTACGTACCTAATATTGGTAAGAGATGTGGTGATTATGTATTTTTATATGCTCCAATATCCACAGGACATAAATAGTATATGAGAATTTAGTTGTTTAACCACACTCAATTCTTGTACTTGCAGGTTCATCCCAAGGCCAGAACAAAGCCTCACACTTCCATTGCTCCAAGTGTGACTTTGTGTGCACGGATACCAATAAAGTTGTAGCGCATCGACGTCAGCATCAAAAGCTAGATTCTATCATGGCAGCAGGATTCGAAAAATTTACTCCTTCGCAGCATTGTCACGTAAGCGCCATACCTAATTACCTGCTTACGTTACAAATATAATTATTTTAACATAAGCAAATAATTTTGAATCGTTTTGTGATTACAGATTGAGGCCTGCATTCATGCTCAAAAGCAGACTCATTACCATTGCCTCAAGTGTAGCTACGCGGTGCTGGGTCTATCCCAAATGTCAGCTCATAAGTATCGACACGTTGATTAGTACTTGATAGGAAATAAATGTTTAAATAATAATAACTTTCTACTATTCAAACTGTCAGGCCTTCACAGATGCCTTCTGCATTAATTGTGCCTTACAGGTAAAGGAATCACTGAGGAATTAAGTTACTTTTACGTACGACGACACGACAATGTAGCTTCGTATTGTGATTGTAGTTAATTACTATAACACGTTTATTTATTATATATACAGATAAAAAGTATTCGTGAATTGCACGATTTTGTAATACAGTTATTTATCTACTAGAGTACGAGTAAACCAAAAACAAATAATTTACACCTTCGATTGTGATAAGTTACGCTAGAAGTACGAACGAAAACTAAATTTAAGTACAGAAATTAATAAATAAGTTTGGAAAAGGCTACAGAGATAGTACGGTAAAGAGTGGGAAACAGAAACACGAGTAAGTTGCTTTTAGGTACATAAAATTATGAAAATTGTAGAAGTCGAACAACCGATGATTTTATGACGGAGCAATGCATTAGAAAATGGGATCAAATTAAGTGCCATTGAAAGACATGAAATTATTGCTCCTACCAAAAGGCAATAATTGAAAATTATTTTAAGATTGAGTACCAAGTATTACGCCGAATATTTACATAAAATAAGTTGAATATACGGATACGTACGTATTGCCCCATGCCCAGTACTTTATTGCTTATTCAAATGAGTTGTAATTATTTAAGTGTTTCCTACTTTTAATAATAGTAACTGAGTCACCATGCATGATGTAAGTATAAAGCCAAAAAAATAAGTTTGCGCGTAGATGTGTTAAACTTTTGTGCCAAAAAGTATTTGTAACTTGTAGTGTTTACGTATGGGACAACCTACACCGAGAGTAAAGTAAAGCTGTTTTGTTAGTTGCACACAAATGCAAAGAGGAATGATGAATAAACAGTTTTTAATGTGTTGCTTGTAGTAGAAATTCTTTATGCAGGAAACAATTAGCTAACCTCAAGTTTAGAAGCTTCGATTTGTGTCTGCTAGTTACGATCTATCGTCATTCAAATATGTATCAATTTAATGGGAATTCTTGTCAGATGAGAGTTATATAGCTACTACATTAACATTCATTCTCCTTGGCTGCACAGAATGCACCATTCAAAATTCAGTATTGTACGTTAAACTTCAACCTTGAATCGCTTTAATTTAAGATACGATATGAAACTTATAGAAAGCTAGTTTTCACTGCATGTTCTATATAATTAAATATGAATGGAGTTTTTTTTATAAAAGCTCAACCAGTTTTATGGGAATAAAGAATAGTAATTATAAAACAGTTTTAAAATCGGCAAGTATTTATTAGGTGCAATTAACTCCATCTGAGGCAGAGCCTGCAGTGAATTTGGGAAGATGTTGCCAATGCAGTGTAACTATGATGCCATCCTATTGAGTATGAAGGGAACTAATTTGGAAATGATTATAATTGTAGCTAATTATAACAATACCCTTTGTTTCGTAATCTTAATTTTGCAAAATTGTTGACGATGGATAGGACTTGTCTACGACATTTTCACCTACTATCTTTTCTTACTTCATCAGTCATTATTATCCCAATTAATTCTCTCACACTTTGTCAAATTAAATAAACAAATCTATTTTCAAGTCAGATTTAATTAAAACATTTTAAATTATAGTAGTTTGTAATTTGTTTGCATGAAAATTGAAAAAATGGCAGTGCTTACGCAAGATAAAAGTTTTTTGATGAGGCAGTATAATTACATAATTATCGAAGAATCCCCTTGCACCGCACTGGTCTGAATTCAATAGATGGCTTTATTATAGTAATAATAGAACGTGCCCACAATTTCTTCAACGTACATAGCATTATAACATTTGTCTAAGCGGCTTAAGTGTATTTTTTAAATGAGGAGGTGATCACTGAAAATAAGCAACTCGCATTAATTCAAGTTAGAGATATAATTATGATTATTAGTTAAGAATGGCAGTGATGACGTAGCAAGAATTTAATTCTCCAAAAAGTTGAAATTGAAACCAAAACCAAAACTAGTGAGTAAGGCCTTTTTTGTACAGTAAACATTGCAAAGAGCAGTATTTTAGTCAGCAAAACAATAGGGTAACTTGAGGTGAAGTATCCCAAATCTCAGAATTTCCTGTGCCATTCAGTAACAGTGTTCTAAAGCAATGCTATATAATTATCATGGCATGTTTTGGCATTAAAGGAATTGTGACCGCAACGTCAGTATAAACATTATGTACTAATTAGCTAAATTATGTTTCTTAAATAATATTTTCCAGTTATCACTAGATTCGTTATCACCGCACTCTCAGTAGACAATTTGCGTTGTTGATAATTAGTTCAGCTGGAATGAATACAAGTTTGATTTAGGTACTACATAATTGTATAAAAATTAATTAATTTCACATTGTCAACTGGAAAATGCAACGATCCCGGTAAATTGTACATAAAATTAAAGTAGGTAGGTAAAAATGTTATTATTTGAGTTTGTAGCTTTAAAACGGAAATTGCGTAATCTTTGATAATCAATGATTACCACTAGTTCAGAAAAATACTACTCCCCTGCTTTGCCATTACCTTAGTTGAAAACAGTGGAGAAGAAATGCTGAAATTCAACAGAATTTTTGTACGACGTACATACATATATCTCCATGAATGATTATTAGGTTTTTAGCTTTATTGTATTCTTTTTTTGTTTAATTTCACTAGAGCTGTGTACATGTACATAGACACTGGAAGTATTACCCAATCCTAAAGCTTTACCGTGAAACTAATGTATAAGTTAAATTATGATTAATTACTTGCGGAAATATACATATGAGTTTACAATAATTATTACAACGTTTGAAACTTGTTCAGGGTGTTATAAGTAGTTATGATTTTAGTAACTAGTATTTGTGTAGTAGCAATAAATTATGTACCATGTAATTAAACCTTTTCGTTGAGTTTTTGGTATTTTTCTAGGTATTATGTTCTGACAATTATTACATTACTAGTTGATAAATTAATTGCGGACGCGCGCGTAGGTTTGACTCACGTGAGAGATTAGGAGAAAAGTAATTATAATTTTAGGTAGGCATTGTCCTTGTAACAATTTTAATTATACTTTGCAAGGAATGCTAATGGAAAAGGAAACTTAATCCAGTCTGTCTGTTCGTATACGGTTGGCAAAGAAAGTAGCATCAGTGTGCACTAGAAACACCGCCTTATTTTAATCAGGCTCTCATCATATCATAAGCATTAGAAAATCAAAGATGGAAAAATCAGTCTTAACTTTGGTTTTCAGGTGCAAATGAGAAATATCGAAATGCCACGACACCGGTGTGGAATAAGTGTACGCTTGTGATGAAACCCAAATGTGATTTTAATGAAAATATGGAAGAATCCGCTCAACTTACAGACTTTATTGCGATTCGCCACTGACCAACTATAAAAAAACTAAGCCTAAAAAGTTGTGCTAAGATTACTGGAACTTTCTCGCGTCTCAAAGTTGGTTCAAATCAAGTAGAACATGCAAATTGTAATTAATTTATTATAATCATTAGTAGGAATCATGTCAACTCTTGTAGATATGTTTTCGTGTATAAGCCGAGAGTTTCCTCAATCTTGATCTTGATTTTGATGTTTGCTTTGATTTGTTATGTAATTTGGGATATTTCGTAGAAACCAATGGTGGATATGGAATAATTAGCGTGTCATCTGATGGGTTCTTCAGTTCAACCAGTTCCAAAAATAGTAATTACTAGTTGTTATACTGGCATGCGCAAACACCGCGGTGGGGAAATTAAAGTTTCGCGATTCCCCGTTTGCATAAGTTACAAGGAGTGCAAAAGTAAAAGTAAACATTTAGTTTAGTATTATTATATAACTATACATACATTCATAATAATTATTTGCAACGATTCTAACCTAATTCGTTCTTATCATCTTGTCTTAAGCTCACCTTGTAATTAATTATATACATTTTGCCCATAGTGTATGTTTAAGGTTGTTAATTTTATCCCTGAAACTTAAATTTTATTATGTTAATAAGAGTATTTCCTTTTAAGAGTGTATAAAGCATTAGGTTGTAGTTATAACTCATTGTTGTATTTTATTGTAAAAATGTACTCATCTTTCATTTTATCGAAAATCGTCAATAACTGTAGCTGAATGCTAGTATGTGGCTACTACAATTACGATCTGCGATGACGACGGAGTACGACAGTCGAGTGAATTTGTTTGTCATGTGTAACGCAGAGAGGAAACGCTTGGAAATATTCAAACTAAGAATTAAGTAATTATGTCTGTTTAGTTTGAATTTTTTGAGTACCCTTGTGAATATATAGGACCCCTCTCAATATCTAGTTCGAAGTTCAAATACAACCATAAACACGGTTATATTATGTATTTCTATTTTACTACTACAATTACAATTATTATTATTATTACTATTCTGCATTATTATTTATTTCATTCCTTTTCAATGTATTATTTAGATGTATTTACAACTAATTATCATTATCATCATGTTAACAAATCTTAAGTTACGTTTGAGTTTAGTTACACACACCTCTAGGCTACACAACCTAATTACTTGTACACACATACATACATACTTGTATAATTACGTATAGAATAGTATACTAGAATCATATGAGAGTTAATTATAATTAATTACATTTTATAGTATCTTTACTTTTAAAATAATTTAACTCTATATAATAATTAGTTATTTATTCTAGAATGCAACAAAGAGCTAAATTTTGCGTTTGTGTATTTTGTAAATAGTGCATAATGGCGATTCATAATAGTTATGTATAATTAATAGTTTATTATAATTTACAGGATCAACTGAGATTGTCGGTTTGAACTGTACTATACCACGAACCACGACCACCATTAACCACAATTATCAATTACAATTTACAATTGCAAATGAACAACCATGCAAGATAAGCATGATTTTAATTTAATCTTTAATAAATAGAATGCATTTTACCAGCAATGAGTATGTAGCATATATAACTTAGTATTACTACTAGTACAGTTAATGTAATTTTTATTTAATGTTATTCATTAGATTACTTATGTTAAGATTATTATAATTATTATCATCATCATCATGATTATTATATTATTTGATTGTAATAAGAAGGGCAGGAATCAAAAGTCGATATCAGATAAAGTAAAATCTATAGACATTAAACATAATAAGTAACTAACACGACCAACTAATAAAGCAAGCATAGAAAGACAAGACAGGATGTAGCCGGTAAACTTAGACATTCCTTGTAGATGAAAGACAAGTGACTTTTTTTCGCGACCAAATGAAAAAGACAAGGTAATACTGTTAATAGTTGGTAGTTCGAGTTACAGTATATACAGTTAATCATACATTAATTATCATTATTATCATGTTATTTGTTTCAATTTTAGTCTAAATGACCAGTAAGGAAATACAAGATAACATTAAAATTACAATGTTTACGATTTTAAAATATTGCTCTAGGATTGCTATATGATTATTCTCTTATATGATAAAGTTGTTAATTATTTTACAACGTAATTTAATTATTAGTATATATTTACGATGGAATGCAGCAATTGTTTGTAAGCTAAATACACACATAGTTTAATTATTATACAATATACATGTAGGCTACGTCATTATATTTAAACATTGTCAGCGTCGTCGTTGAAGGAAATTACATACATAGTTGTACAGAGCGAACACTTGTAATCGTGTGACGTGTACCATATAATTGAGAGTTGTAAAGCAGAGATTTCGAGTAAAGAGTTTGAAATTCACGAAACCTTTCCGTGTCCATTTTTATTTTCCAGGTCGAAATTCGTAACACATACAAACACATACAACAGACAGCATAGAATCTACAGATTCCATACAATAGCCAACTAAATAGGTCCATTCTTTGCATCTCTAACAGTTTTAGCTAAAATGGGAATAACTAAATGCATCTCATAATCGAAAAGAAATAATAAAGAATAGAAGAAAATCCGTAATAGAAGAAACATGAAGTGACAGATTTTAATGCATCCCCATTCCCCATAGGCCCATAGTACCCCAGTAAATATTTACTATTAAGTAAAGTTCTTTTTCACTCTTAAACTGGATTGTTGGGCACGAAACATCTTTGAAAAAGTCCTCGCAAAAATTCATATGCAAGCAGTTTCCAATCCCATAATTGTGTTTTGTTTCGACTTCTCTTGCTACGAATTGACAAGATGATAAGGGACAAGCATGGAACAGGTTATTGGGGATTGTGAGACATGCATTTTTTTTAAATTACTACCGCACCACCATCTATCATCGTAATTTCAATAGGATGAAAAATGGTTGCCGTGTTTCGTTTTTAGAATAAACAGTAAATAAAAACAAGTGTTTGAAAATTGATGCGATACTTGCAACACCATCTTCGGGACAAACATAGGAAGATCGGACATCAAATTGTTTTGGCTGAAACCGATTCGATGTAACAATTGATTAAGCCGATCGCTATATGAATATCTAATCCTGCTCGGATATAATTATACATACTACAAGAATAAACAATAAAGAGGTAGAAATTACCTATGGTACCTAAGTTTTAATATTGGACGTAGAAAGGTCGGATTTAGATCTTTAAATTCCTTGCTGAAACACAAAATTCATTTTGAGGACCAGGCTAGAAGAGTATTTATTATGCAAATTACTACTACTATTTGAGCAAGCCGAAACATTAAAGAATTTGTTAGACAGTTAAATTTTGACTAAAAAGAAAGACAGAAAAAGTGTCTTACGAAGGAAAACTTTATTTTCAATAATGGTTTTTAGAGAGACATATAATTACATGGAAACTTAACACTAGTTTAACAAAGGAAACAAAAGAATTCATTTGGAGGAATGGTTGTGGAAGCATTAGCTTCAAGTGGTTCCTCGGGTTCAGTTGGTGGTGGCCCAACGAAGGATTTAACAATGTCTTGAGCCGAATTCCTGATATTGTCAAGAGCCCCTGCGATGGTATTTGCATTAATCTTAATTTCAATTTTAGGAAGGAAGGCTTCAATACCCATTGGTTCTGGGGTTGGCTCTGGGGTACTGCTCGTAGGAAGCAATTTCTTCCGTTCAATTGACCATAACCGGAAGTTCTCCAGAATATCAACTAAACCTCGGGGTGAAACCACCATGTTGTTGTCATTATTAACGTCTAAAAGCATCGGAGAGCCAGTATCTTCCCGTACCATGGGTAGTAACGGATTACTAGAAACCTGCAAATATTAACGTTGAAATTAGTAACTTTGATAACTTTTGTCCCTCAGGTTCGTCTCACTGTGTAAGAAAATCAAAGCAAGAACAGTTCAACTTTTACGGCATAAATATTATTTAGAATATTTTGTCAAAATATTCTCACCCTCCAGAAAAACAGATGAAGAATCACGCACAATGAACATAGTATCAAACTCTTGCAGTACATTTTGTATGTTTAGTTTGACCAACAACTAATTCAGCGAATTCGATCACAACTCTGTCAAATTTTCCCACTTTTTCACAAATATTTTATTTTTGCGCTGATATTTTCAGCTTCGTTTTTTGACTTGCGGCTCGCACCAAGTTGTAAATTATGTTGTTGACTGCTCTGTGCTTTGAGCTTTGTTGTGGATAAACAATTTCTAATCGTCAAATATAAAGGAGCGAGGGATAAACTTGAGCTCATCAATATTCGGACGTTCAACTTAATGCATATTAATACGGATCACGTCCTGGTATCTTAATTACCAGTTTATAGGCAATGCAATTAATTAGTGTCAGTTGCATAATTCTGTTGCTAAACGGTCAAAGTATCACTACCAACTACCTATATGGGGAAAAATGATGCCAGATACTTATGATTGAGCTAAATTCTTAGTCCTTTCAACATTGGAAACCACTAATGCAATTTAATTAGTAATGATGACAACAAACACGGACAAATCATGTATAATGTATTCCTCATTTATTTCTTTACCTCTACATACTTTTCCACGGATAATTGAATATCAATTAATCAAGACAGATTCTAAATATTCTTGGTATTACGATCACAATTGTGTATTACCACACTGAGGGATAATAATGGTAACTCACTAATGATACTAATGAGGAAGATTAATACAATTATTATCGCATCGTGGCCGCTTTCAACTTGTGCGAAACCTTTGACAGTCATAGTCATGATCGAACAGTTTGCATTTGCATGGACCACGTGCTGACTATTTGGTAATAATAATTTGTTTTGTTCTTGAAAACCTGAATGCTTACTAACAGTGAGTATGATTGCAACTACAGAGCAGTGATCAGCTGCAGCCGTACTCGTAATCTGTATTATCAAACGTGGACTAAAATAATATGGGATAAAAAAACCATTTAGTAACCATTGCAATCGTTGAGAGCCTCAATTACGTCATATTGCATCCCTACGTAATTGCAGCACTACAATTTAAGCACCTTTGTCCTACCAAT
>JAAXYX010001794.1:0-20590 GCA_036851915.1 Ptenothrix huangshanensis | reverse complement strand
TCCATTTCTTCGGCGTCTTCGGCATCGTCTTCATCATCGTCGTCAGCTTTGACTTCGACTTGCACTTGGACTGCTGTAGCTATATAATTACATATAGGTGTATATAAATACTGTAGCAGTGCTGTTGGTGTTGGTACCTCGTTAGCGACGTTCCTCCAAATCCAAAGCCTTATCATAGCCACGCCATCACATACCATACCATACTCACAGTCTTTGTGTCTTCGTGTTCGTTTTCGGCTTCGACTTCGACTTCGACTGCAGCACACCATCTTTGCCTTGCCGTGCTTCGTTTCCTTCGCTTGTTGTCTTTACTTTTGGCTTGGCTTGGCTTGGCTTGGCTTGGCTTGGCTTGACTTGACTTGCCTTTGCTCTGCTCGACTCGTCTTGGCTCGATGAGAACAGGATGCATGAAGAAGTGGAAGTTAAAAAGTTTTAAGGGAGGAAGCCTCGGGCAAGGAATCAAACAGAACGTGAATGCAAGTAAAAGTCAAGTCACTACACTCATGCTCCACTAACCCACTTCCAATGAACTTCACTTTCCATCAAACACCAAACCAAACACCAAACTCATCTCACTTTCTAGTTTTTTTTCCCAACTCATATTTTTCACTCTTTTTCACAATCACAATCACCAGTACAATTAGAATCACAATCACAATCATTCATACCAAATATAAATATAGAAACAAGATAGAAAGCATCCGTCCTCAGTAACTCAGCATCATTCCCTATTCAAACACACTAATGATTATTACCAATACAGCCTAGAACCATAATCATAGTCATAGACATAGAAGCAAGAAGTCCTTTACACGTACATATGAATATCGCCACAGTTAATTATGAATATGGCAAATAAACGCAACAGGTGAAGAAAAAACAATAGTATTTCGAAGACTGCAACTGCACATGATACATAGATCCAGTTTATTCTTTTTCTTTTATTATATTATAATAATATATAAATTCTTTTCTATATGGGTATAATATATAAGGTAATTGATAACGATAATGATGATAATAATAATCTACTATAATATATACCAAGTATATTAATTATATATATTTATTTATTTGTAGATGATAGACTTCTACGTATAATTTTATATGTGTTTTTCTCTTATTCTTTTCTTATTCTTCCTACCTTACGATTAAGAATTACGATTCGCCTACCTACCCATAAAAATACATTCACGATCGAGCAAATTTAATTTTTATAATAAATTATTTTTTCCTCTCTTTTGCGCTTTCAAAGTGTAAACAAGTGTATTTCTAGTTTTTTAACTGTATACGTACATATTATATTGAATATATTGATATTAAAAGTATAGGTATGTAGACGAGACAACTCGAACTCAACTACCAGTACAATTTTACAACGAGTATGATATATATGTAGTATACTTTGATTTTTTTCCATTTTCTACACATATATTTATCAAGGTAGATTGTGTTATTCTGTTTTCAAGTATTTTCGTAGGATACACGATATGGTTACACAGGTACCTATCAGAATCAATAGTCATAATTATCATCAATAGAATTTGCATGCACATAGACTTTGCTTAATTAGATTTCCAAAATTTGCAATTTAGCTTGGCTTTTTGATAAAGTCACCACTGACCGGAGAAGAACATGAACATGAATATATCTGTAATTGCAATTTATTATTAAAACAATAAATTTCTTAATAAGAACGTCTTCCAATGACTTGCCTTCACTTCTCAACGTCAGATAGGGCAGACAACAAGTTTAATTAGACTTGTAGTTAAAATTTAAATATCGACATAACGAATACAAGAAAAAGTCAACCAGTCATACCTTCAGATGTTAAGGTTGCACCATAGCATATTTTAATTTTAACCTACAAAACATATGTATATGTAATTATACATGTATAAATTAGATAAGATTACCTATTACGATACGATAACAGATTGAATACGATTGTCCGCTCACACAAATACAAAGGTAGTTGCTCATTTCGAAGTTGCATATATGTATATAAAATTAAGAAAACAACAGAAATTGAAATGGAATAATATAATTAATTAAGAATAGTACATATTCTGAGAAATATGCAATCAAGAAATCAAGAACCGATTCTACTAATTATAAAATAAAAGACGTAAGAAACGAAAAAGAAAAACAGAAAGACAGTTCAAAGTCTACTAAAAGGGTTCCCGTGGACGCTCACGGTACAATCATATAAAATAAATCATTTTTTTAATAATTAATATTATACCAGGTATGACATTTACATTTATTACAGTAACTCGTATATATATATTTTTTATATTTAATTATTATATCTATAATTACAGTGATAAATACCTAGAATGATATATAGTATGTATGTAGTAATGATTATTGATTTCCTGTAATAATTAATTAATAATTAATTTTAAATAATTAATTTGAAGCAATACAGATACAATACTAGAAAACATGAATGCTTGATGATTGACAATATCCATTACGATTACCACCATTGATTAATGTAAACAGTAAAAACATGGGTATGGATGTGACGATTACGCTGACGCCTCTACCATATATAATTATATACGGCTTAAATATTCATAATGATAATAATAAAGTTAAAAATATTAAATATTATTACAAAAAAAACAAATGCAGCTGGAAAGTTTTTTAAATAATTATGTTGTGGATTATGTGTAATAAGATTACACTAGTATTAATTTAATTTAATATAAAATAATATACTAATAAGTATTTATGATAACGTTTATGTATAGGTATAAACTTACTATAATTTACTCTAGACGCTTCCTAACTATAGGTACCTACATAGGTATGTCGACATGCATGTACGCATGCATAGTAAAATTATAAAATCATGGAAAGATTGGATTGGAAACTGAATGTTTATGGAATATCGAATACAAATTGAACATTTCAAAGAAACCCAGATTAGTTCAGATAAGAGAGATCTGTCTAGTGTTCCAAAGTTAACATGAATATTTTTATGAGCTGTCTAAGACTAAAGTGGAAGAAGAGTACATGATGAGCGTTTAACATGAACCATGCATTCGTAATCTGAAATTGGCATTACGTGTTTTGAGTTTGCATCGAAACTCGAATTCAAATCACCGATAGGATAAAGGAATAAGAAACTCAAAATTGACTACAGTACTTTGTAATGTAGGGAGAGGAAGAGAGAGAGAGAGAGTGGGTAATATTATATCGAATGGAGAAGGGATATACACCGTACAGAATCAGCATCAGAATCAGGATATGATTATGATGGACGATGAATTTGCTTTTCGAAAAGGGAAAGTTTGCAGCCCAAGAAGTCTATAGTTTCAAGTTTCAAAAGCCAAAGATAAGAGGGATTCTCTCAACAGGATTAAAATATTCAAGAATAGGAATACGAATGCGAATACATTTTGGAGCACAAAGTTATTTGTGTAATAGTACTAGGAGGGAGTTAAGAAGAAGTTGAGGATACAGTGATGTATCGGAAGGTACGTGCTGTCGAGACGTATCTGCAAGTTTAACGTGTGATATATTATTCAAATTCAAAAATATGTTGAATACCAACCAAACAACGAGCCACATAGCAAACTATCCCAACCAACAATTCCATTCCGTTCCATCCAAGCAATCAATATTTAAATCTACCTATCTATAGGTTACGTGCAAACATATTGTACACAAAAGAGATACACAACGGCGAGTATTTTGAATCGAAAGCTTAACTTGACTTGGCTTCAATTGGATTGGACTGGCTTGGCTTGGTTTGGTCGGATTGACTTCTCTCAACGACTCTTTCAACAACTCTTTCCTGACTTGGTTTGGATTGACTTGAAGGAAAAAGGGAAAGGATGAAAATGAGGAGAAAATTATAAAATAATTTATAACTGTACATACGTGTATACACAGAAAGTTGCTGTATCGAAACGTAATTATTATATATATAATATTATACCTAGCTAATAAAAATGTTACTCTGTTCTTTTTGCTTTAATTTGCTGATATGAATGTAAGTTCATAAAGTGAGTTGTTCATATACGAAAATATGATAACGAATGCACCATCTTGCATCGCATCGCATCGCATCACACTGAACTGCACTGCACAACAATGCAACGCAATACAATGGAATGCAATGCAATCGTAGAAAACCTTTCAGAAATATATAAAAGTATCTTGGAATGACCCATAATTCATATTCCTACATTAATTTCACTTCAACCTTAATTTTGCGTACATAAGACCCAGTCAAATCAAATCCATAAGTTAACTTTTTTATACAATGACTTCTTCATATTCCCTTCCCTTCCGATTTTTCTACCTTTACAAAGTCAAACAAAAGGTTCCAATTTAATTAAAATGCACCAAATGATTCTCTTGAAGGACAAGACTATTTAATGTACTCATCAAGTTATCAATTTATCCAGTAGTCCAGAAATCAATTCGGAAGTTACTATTTTTTAATCTCATTGGTTCTCGGTATGAACGAAATTTTAGCCTAATAGTTAATCATGACGTCTTACAACGTCCTACAACACTACAAGTGGGTAATAATATACTGGAAATATGTAAGTTGTATAGCAGGACAATATGGAAACGATTTTACATCATGAAACATCAAAAAATAATGATAATGTAATAATTATTTATTACACGCATAATTATATAATACCTACTAAAAATTCATAATCGTTTCGACGAGTTTCAAAAAAAACAAGTAAAAATAATAAAAATAGCAGCAACAGCTGCCCCTCTCTTTCTCTCTCGCTTTCGACCTGTATATATCGTTCACTTGACCGACTATAATAAATTATACCGTAGGATATAATTTATTTTACTATACAATAATATATATATATATACTCTTCAACTCTCGTGAATATAATTAATTAATAAAATTAATATAATAAAATTACTAAATCTGTATTACATATTATCCTCGTCCCACGTCCATTCGAAAGTCGAAATCGAAATATATCAAAACCCAAAAAAACAGGAAATAAACAAAATAATGATAATAATAATAATAATCCGACAAAATACGAGAATGTCAGGATAAAAAAGTGTGAAAAAAATGGTGTCAGAGTCAGATTGTCATTGTATGTAAAGTATGCACGCGGATATATGCACGGAGTACCAATAGACACACAAGGTAAGATGCATACTTCTAGTAATAATTGTAATAATTAATAACTCTATGAATACGAATGCAACACATGATATTTGAATAACCTTGTTTCGGATTGTTTTTGAGGGTTGACGGTTGTTTTGTTTGCTTTGTTAAGTTTTGTTGTTTGGGTTGTAATTGTAGTTTTGTTGTTTTGCTGCTTGTAACGACAAATTATTCGATTTGTGGAAAGAATGAGGAGAAGATGGGAAGTCTTGGTGAGAATTGCTGCTGAAGTGGATTCTGATGCTCGAAGACTCGTTCTTCGAAGGAGCCGGTGGGAGATGCGGAAAGTGGAGGAGAGGGAGATGATGATGATGACGTCGTGGACCCAGTTGAACCTCCAGAGGTCAACATAATATTACTACTCCGATTACGGGACATCTGCACAAATAAACAAAACAAACAATTCCATATATTACCTCATTATTTTCTCATTCGAACCATCTCTTCAAACACGCAACATCGAACAGTCATTTTATCCACTAATTATTCATCAAGTTCAAAAACCGATGAATCGCCACAAATCAAATACCCACCACTCCACACCCAAGTTTAGTTAATGCACTAATCTTCCAATCCAGTTTCTTCCTACCAACTTAAAAGCTACCTAGTCCTGCTTTCCCCCTAAATAAATTTATTAATAAAGTCTGGAAAGACCTTGGATTCTGAAGTACCTAGGTAACTATTACGTGAAAGTCACAGAAATGGTTTGACTCTGGATGAATAACGATTTCACCGGACCAACAAAAACAAAATCAGTTCCGAAGGCTAAACATCGTCCCATCACCACGATAAATATTCATTTCGGAAAACCTCTCTTCCAGCAACATCATAATTATTTAACCGCCTCCAACTGCGAGCTCTTTCACAATCTCCAATACACCAAACCAAGCCCAAGGTTCTGGAGAAACATAAAACTGACCCAGAAATACTATTTGGGATGCTATGTAACGCTGGTTTTGGTAAGACAAAAGATTTACAGTGAAGTTTTTGGGGGTCGAATAGTTGGTACTAGTTCTAGTTGGGTGTATAGATACAAGCCCAAGGACAAATTTATATGCTACGTACTAAAACAAGGGACTGTCTGTAATCCTGACAGTCAGTAGCTGTGGGCTGTAATTATGCAGATTTTGGCGCCTAGCTAACATATACATCACAATACAAATATTGTATGTGCCCGAAGCCCGAACAATGAATTAGAATTAGAATAAAGTCAAATGTACCTAGGCAGCTCGCCCTACCAAAAAAGTACTAGATATCTCTCGTTCCCTCCATTTCCAAGATAAATTTAAATTAGTAAATTACGCATTAAATTAGAACTCAGGTTTGAAGTTGAAGACCTGATACTGATATCGGTAATAATAATACTGCTGCTGGAATTAAAACGATATTGTACAAGTGTTAGTTGACGCTGTAGCTTATTGAGTTGTGCTGGTGTAAGTGCTACTGCACTGCCAACCAAGTCAATTCAATGACATGAGGTTATTGGTTGTTATCATTCACATTTCCCTCACCGCATCCGATGCCTATAACTTCATGAATGTTCTCGTTGTGAATTATTCCGAATACTTATCCTCACCAAGCCCAACCAAACCAAACCACAATCAGAAGAACATGAAATTAAAAAGTCATTGTCACCGACATACTCATCATCATTTTGCACTCTGTTCGCTCATTAATTCAACATTAACTTGGAAAGGTCTCGAAAAACATACCTATACCTACCTACCTACGTGTGTATGTAATTATATGTACATTCATTACATCATAGTAAAAGGTATCAAACGACCTGCGTAGCTGTATATGCAACCATCGCGGTTAAAGTGCAAAACACCTCTCCACTTCATGTTGTTCAAACAGCACTAAACATACTACTATGGGTATGCGTTAAAAAACGAAAATGTTCAACACAATGTTTCCAAAACAAATGTTACCAAACTTCGTTAAAACATGCAATAACAAATATGCAAAAAATCCCAATAGTATTTACTCAAGAAACACCAAAACACTGATTACACAGTACTATGTCCACTAGTAATGTGTCTTAATGTCTAAAAAATCCCAACGTTTATGCTTTTTTTCAAAACAATTTAACTACCTAATATTGCATCACGCTTTTGACAAAGTACAAAACTTTCCACTACATACCTACATGTTGACACCTTCACTAAAGATAGACGAAACATTATACCTACCTTCCTGTGCCATACCTAGAGTTACATATAAGAACACGACAATAAAAACCAAACATAACCGTTGAAAGACATAATTAATTAATGGCATTCCGAGACACTTGGCATGCATAATTAAATATGCACCCACACGAAACGAATAGCTATTTCGGTTGTCCTACCACCTTAACTGCATATTAAATGAATGATGAACTTGGGAACTTGGAACTTTGATATAGCAATGACCGAGTGCATAAAAGATTTTATCTGTAATTCTAATCTATCACCCTCCAATGCACCTAAAAGTACCAAGGGACCTACCCACCTAACATGGATTGACTTAGCTTGGCTGGCTACAATACTGTCACAAACCATTATCGTCACCGCAGAGTATTGGTTTAATAAAAAGTGATGTATAATTAAATTAAATTATGTCGCATTAATAAACTATGGGTATATCCTACTAGCAAAAATTACAATAATTACAATGCACACATGATTTCGACTGGTTAACGACAAGTACTTCAAACAAATTGCTGCCAAGAATTCTAAATCCAATCGTAATAAAAAACACGAACTGGAGAACAGTAATAAATGTGAGATAAATTATTAAAAAGCACTCGAGTTTGTCATCATAATCTACAGTTCTCAATCATCAGTTCATCACTCCGCCTGGTCTGGTCTCAGGATGCATGCACCTACTCACATTTCCATCCAAGTAGGCACCTACCAAACATCGATTTTCAGATATCGTAATACAATTCTGACTCAACTGCTGCCCAAAGGAGTACAAACGTCTATTAATCCCGAAATGACACAAGCGAATAACAATAACATCGTCAAAACTGTCACCACAAACGTGTGACTTTTCCCTCTTTTTTATCAATCAAATTAAATCATCCAAACAACAAAGTCTTCTCCTCCCTTTCCTATTTCAATTCCTTTCTATTGAATGAATCTGCACTTGGCCAAACAATGATCGTATTTGAAAGTATGTGTAATACGTGTGTATGCACATATACATGTATATATTTGACGTATTTAAAACTAAAAGATGCAAGCTCAACAAATGTCTAAAAATGAATAAAATACAATAACATCTTTCAGCAGAATTTCGAAAATACATCTACACGGCATGATGCAATGTAATGCAGGTGTTGTAATACACAGATACTAATATATTGTAATTATGCTCATATTGTACATGTCAGTATCCAATTCCCAGTCTCGACTCGTCTGTCTAAAATTTCCAGCTAATCAGCTATTTGAATAACCAATAAAAGAATCTCTTTGAAAACTCCATGTGAAATTATAATACCAACTCCACAGCTACGATATACATCCGAGCTCATACTATGTATTCTGCTTGTGGAAGTTTCTAAATGTAAATACTGTCGCTGGATGCATGTACTCAAGATAAGACACGTAAAAATCCGTGTACATCTTTATCTTCGCAGGAGTCATAAAGTGAAGATATCTCCATTAGGGATTTCTAGCATTTCAATCTACGTCTAAAGAGCATCGCATCGCATCGCATTGCAATAATATTAGACTTAGCTTTCGCTATGCCTGCATGACCCTGCCTTCAGATTCAAACTGGCTAGCATGATGTTGTGTTGACCACATGGTTATTTGCCGACGTCAACCTTTATTCCATTTATTCGTACGTTCATACCTACTTCTATTTATCGCTTGTTTGTAATTTGTCGTTTGTGGTTAAGTATTTACTAATTGTACCAGAGCAATCCAGAGCATCGTCTGGCAGGACATTTGGATTGGATTGGCTTGGTTGGCGTTGGCATAGCCTGACTATGGTTTCCTTTACTTGCTTTAGGGTTCGGCTTTCTCACTCTGGATATAACTCAGCTTTACGAGCTAAGCTCTTGGACAAACACCAGCTTGGCGTTCGCTTGCCTTGAGTTTGACTTGACGTTGACAGTATGAAATACATACTTAGTTCGGTTGTACATTCAAAAACAGTTAACAGTACAGACTATAATTTTAATTTATGTACCCAACACAAAGCGCTATAAACATCATCTCCTGTACTGTACTTTGGTTCTAGTTATGATTCTGATTCTGGTGCTGATACTCATCCTGATCCTGATAATAACTAATAGGCTTCAATAAACGTTTCCTTGTGTTACACTAACTTTGCTCTTGTCGCTGTTCCTTATCATGTCTACTCCAATGTTATATCTACTCCATACCCACATCCCTGTCTCTGTCCCAATCCTTAGTATCAACATGATGCCAAGTCCTTTGCATAGCGAGGAAGACCCTTAAACTATCCAAAACCACACCAAGTACCGACTACCTAAGTACCAATTTTACGAAGATCTCACCACCGTCCATACTTGATAATTAGTAGAAGTAATATTGGCAGTGGAAGCAATGGAACTAGCAAAGCAACAGATCTGCCAAGTAATGTTGCATTGAATTGCATTTGATTCACTTTGCCTGGCTTGGAAAGCCTTGGTGTAACTACTGTTGAGTCGTACGTGGACTGGGTCTGGGATTGTGATAGTGATTCTAGTTCTAGTCATGTATTCACTGCATGAGAAAATGCTTGGACGAATAGCTCAGGAAGAGAGAAATATTGCTTCATATTCCCACATTAATAATGTGAAGCTAGTTTAACTTTTACTTCTCCTACCACTACATACGCATCACACGACTCGCAAGACAGCAAGAAGACAGAAACAGTCGGAATGAGACAGAATCAAAGTCAAAGCATCGGAATACCAAGCCTGCTACAGATATCATACACATAACTTTAAGTGTATGGCTAGAGAGAGAGTCTTATCACTGGACTAGTTATCTCTGCGCGACTAAACCTTGAACTTTACCTTATCGTCTTTTTTTTAAATAAACACCTGCATTCACTTATATTACACCAGTAATATACATGTCAAATTCACTTCCATGTGCATACCTCTTACTCAAGTCGACATCATAAAAATATAGAAATACAGAATACAGATATATTTAAGTCAAGTTTGAGTCATTTCAGCTTTGGCCCTGACTATCTTTGTCGTTGTCGTTGTCATCGTCGTTCCCGTCCTATGCATCCAATAATCCAATCCAATTCGAATCATAATCCAATCCAATCACATCTATTCATACAACCTATATCATAAAGATGACACGATGGTGACCCTTCTCTTTCCATTTTGACCGATCAAGTGCTTAGTTATAAAAACTAAAATTATTTTCCATACATCTACATCCACATCTAGCACCATCACGATGCCACAGCTAGCATTAATATACCACCTCCTAATTCTAAATAATTATCAGTATCACTAATGTATTATCATATCACCACCACCAAACTACTTAACTCAGCGGCTTTTCTTTTTTTCTCCACATTTATTATTAAACTTTGTGGGAACAAGTTACAAGACTCATCACTCACAATACTCACTTTGTATGTTGTATAGAGAACGTCACTACAATGTACCTACCGAACAAGAAAACAGTCTAGATACGTGGTTATGATATAAACTTTATTAAATACTATCTGGCACTTACTGGCGTGGTGGTAGTGCTCGGTCAGAACATATACCTACTTGATAGATGTTCCTGATACTGTGCAAGGGTAAATACCATAATCATTTGTACTAGTACGTAGGCATTGTAAATAAAAATATTTCTATGTCTAGGATTTGGATTTAGAATTTTCCCATGTTCTAAGTCTAGTGTCAAATGTTGCCGATTCCAATTCAAATATAGATACCTCTGCATATATCGTAATATGTAATTGTATTCTATATTATGCTTTGCCCATCATAGATTTGCTCAGATATTGTGACTTGACCCTGTCAGTCCTGTCCTGTCTACTCTCTTATTTCGTGTACAATCTAATCGTACACTTGAACGCATGTATCTAGTAACTTCTACGCTACGCTACCAACAAGCAATTTTGACTACGACTTCCTTCGTTTAAATATCAATATCTGTTTCGTAGCAGCCGGATTTAATTTGATGTGATTCAACCCTCTTTCGTCTGTCATATTTTTCATCTTTTCTTACGTTCGACCAACAAGAACGCAAACACTACTAGCTACGAACTAGATAACTTGGAAATTTGTGCTGAGGAGTGCAGAAATTTGCTTGAGATATGAATCGAACACTAAAAGGCATAAACAGTTACGACCGTACCTACTTCTACTTCAACATCAGAGTACACTATCCGTACATATACAAAACTCTGCATGTCCAATAATGCCTCGTACTTTCATTATTCCATTTTATCCTATATAGGTATTGCAGTATAGTACTGGTCGCATGACATAGACATGGTAGGCTTTAATTTGAAGAGGTACCCTACTCCTCCTCACACTACTTGCAAATGGAAATGAAACGAGAGATTTGCGAAATGTTGGCATTAGTATTGGTATTGGTCTTGGCAAGTCTAAAGACGGGGCTTAATCAACTAAAATGAAATGAAAATTGAGACCATGTTGCTTTTTCCTACCAACTTTTCTTCTCGTAGCGTTTTCTACTCTACTCATTACTCATATTTCACATTTCATAGTCGCACAATTTATACTGATAGATAAAGCAGACATTACAGACAAGGAAAAGGGTAAGTGTAATTATAATACTAGGTAGTGTAGCAGTGTACTGTAGCTACGCCGCCAGGCAAACATGATCAACAGTCGTATTTCTACCAAGTCAAGCATTACTGTATTAACAAGTATAGTCCTCCAAGTATACGTAGATATGAAAAGCTTCAAGACTAAAACGTTCAAATATTACTTGACGCTGGGCACAACAAAACGAAACACACCGGACTGAAGCTGACAGTTTGAGCAGCATTCAATTCATTTTAGTCAGCAGCATAATTATGTATATTTAGGTAGGCAGATAGGCACATAGTTGTTCTATTGAACAGAACAGAACAGAAATGAACAGAACACGAAAGTCATTAAATATTAAAGCAAACTTGATGATAATAATAATAATGTTATTATTATTATTGTAGGTTGCATGTTTCATGTTGTTCCTGCAGTTCCATCGTTCCATGTTCCCCGTCAAGTTACATGAAATGAAACCAAATATAAAATGAAAATGAGGAGTGAAGACTGAAGACGAGACAAGAATGGATGTCGGGAAAGCCAAGTCAAGTTAAGTTAAGTAAAGGAAGCTGACGCAGAGAATAAATATGTACAGTACAATCAAAAGGAAAAGTAAGACAGGACAGGACCACAGTTGAAAGAGAATCAAAGCCTCCAGTCAAAGCCAAGCCAACCATCATTATTCCATTTAAACAAAATGTAAACATATGCAAATAATGAAATAATGCTAATGTGCTAACAGCGAATAACTCCTGACTGTCTCTCGTTTCCGCTGACTTGACAAGTATATATATACTAATGAAAAGATTTCATTTATTTTTTTTGCCTACCTAAGCCTACAACAGTAAAACTTACGTAGTGCAAGTCTCTCTCATTCTCATTTCATTTTTCATGACTATCCAAAGAATTTGAAATTCGACAGAAGCTACTAGAATCTTTACCGTATCAGCATCATGAACATCATCAGTGTCCGAGGCAGTGCATTACTTTAGGAGAAACCTAGAATTTTCTCTAACTCCTTGCTCTCGCTCGTGTATGAGAATATGTAGTTAGATACATTAGTCTGATAATAATTGTAACGTTCCATGTTTTCTCCGATGGCAAAACAACGAAAACGACAAAGACAACGTAAACGACTAACTACAAGTAATTATCTCGTTCGTACATGTACGTAGAAGCAAAAGGGAAATTACAAACTGTCTATCTCTATTAATGACTTGCAGGCGGGCCAGACCGCAGAATGACAACGATAAGACAATATAATAATAATATCATACGATGTAATTAATGGTACGGAGACAAAATTATTGCTATTAAGTGCTTTGTGGGTTCGACTTCGACTTTTTCCTCATCCTCATACGAAACAACAACAAAGCATGAAGAACCAAGAAGAACGATAATGAATAGTCAACCCAAAGGCTTCTCCCTTCTCCCATCGTTTGACACGATAACGGTGACGACGAAGACAGTCTTGGTTTTGGTGCGGAGCATGAAATTGTGGTAGGTATGGATAGTATGATTATGACTCTCTTGACACACAATGGAAAGCAATGGGATGAAAAGCGAGAGGGAAAGAGAAAATAAAGTAAAACATAAATGAGTGAATTGCGGTTTTCTTACCGCCATAGTCTCGTTGTGAACAAAGTGGCACCGATGACCGTAGGGACACAGACCCAAAGTGTGGAAAGTTTTACACTGCTCTGTCTTGTACTTGGGATGACGACTCATTCGCCGAAGTTCAACTGGCCCATGGGCAAACTGACACTTGTCACCGTACTTACACGTTCCAAATTCTTCAAACGGTCTGCACCAGAAAGATTTCAACAAAACATCCATTTCAATTTCAATATTAGCTACATTCTCCCATAAAACAAGTATAATTACCAACACATTTAGCAAATATTACCTAAATTTTATCCCAATCATTATGATTACAATGCAATACACTATGCTAAATTAAAAGATCAAAAGATACCATAAACCCGTACAAACAACAAAGGACTATTTCCAAGATTATTTCATAACTTATAATAACAGCATACGGACGTGCATACTATACCACTATTTTAACTTATTTGCAATGACTGGTTCAGGTTCAGGTTGTGGTTCTGCTTGATTGTCGACGTACATAATCGTACACTTAAAAAAATCAAAGCCTAAATCTAATCACACATAATTATATTATACTAACTAAATATGAATAGTCGAGTCGAGCCTAAACAATAACTATTGCCATCACGTAATCATTTCTCGATTAGTGTTGTAGCGATATTAAGAATTTACGTGCAAATTTTATCACTTCCATCATGCCATTGCCATTCATAATATAAAAGAGTATAATAATTGTGTGATGCTGATCTTATTGTAAATTATTGTAGTGTGCACTTATTGCACAGCATTCAATGCTCCATCCAATAACTACTAGTATATGCATATATACCTCTATGTATCGTTGCTTCAAACAAACCAAATTCCTGGTTCTCAAATATTCAAATTTAAATTCAACGGCACTACACAACTGCAATCACAATTACTATAGACTCCCTTGAATTGACTATATTATATTTTACGTTTTTTCATTCTCATTCCTTTCTCATACACAAGGGTGAAATATCTATTTCAGAAGAACAGTGGTTAAAAATAAATGGTTATATATATACCTATTAAAATTGAAATCACAGCATTTTTCACTCCCACCATCATTTTTCATTACGATTCCAATTCACCATTTGGAAAAGGAACGACAAAACGAAAACGACAAAACGATTTCATTCACGCATTATAAAAAGCTTGAAATGTCCATTTCAAAGACAATAGAGAAAAATGTGAATCAAATATAAAATTGCACGAGTGGATAATTTAATACGATGCCGTAGGAAAGTTAAATGCTTAAAAAATTCAAAACTCTAAAGGAGTAGCAGTGGCATTGTACTGCACTGTAACCAGCTGTAGTGCTTATACCATACCACAACCATCTCAACGATACGCTTTGCCACACTAGAAGTAGAAAAGCATATCAGTGTAAGGAACACACAGATATTTTTTTCTATTCTAATTACTCCTAACTGTATTGAACATGGCAAAATGAAAGTGTCAAAGTCGAAAGTGACGACGACGACAACGACCGACGACGACGAGCTTCCAATTCCAATTTGAAACAAACCACAAAATCGTCCACAAAGACATAGGTATACGATACAAGCATCAAGAACCACGACAACAACTACACTATAAAATATTCTGCTGATAGTCAGCAGAATTCATCGAATTCATCGTACAAAGATCCTGTCTCGACTCTCTTTGTAGCTTGACTATGTATCTTGTCGTTTTTCACAAACAATCACTAACATGTAACATCCAACATTCCCCACAGTAAGAAAATCAATGTAAGCAAACCCGTGGCCGTAATGTCTATTTGAAATATCTTAAATCATAAGTTTACAGCCCAAGTACCTATAATATTCAATGTAATGTGTACACATATATTTACACAGACAATCTATCAGACAGACAAAAAAAAGTACCACAGTAAGACGGTAATAGTAAGTGCGAAAGTAAAATTACAACCATTATTACTAATACAAACCAACTACCTACCTAGGTATCTTCTACCTAACATATGTACGTGATTCGCCTAGTGCCTTACTCACATAATCAAGAAGTAAACAAACCACAAACCAACCAACTAGTAAAAACCCATAATCATAAGACTAAGAACATAATATTTTGTATGATATATACGCAGTAACATCTACTAATATTTGCCCACATAATATTTATAGATATAAGTGACTGTAATACAAAGTGCCTATAGTAATAAAAGCATAATGTGGAAAAAACGACTAACCTGCACAGTTCCGTTTTATACCGAGATGACGGTGGGGCACCTCCTCCACCTCCACCGGAATTACTATTAACCTTCATGTTGAGTTTTCCGGAAGAGGAACTCTAAACGCGCACATTCAGGAAATAATCATAATTATGTATCAAATCTAGAGAATAGGGTAAGGATAGTGGAGGTTTTGGTAGAGGTGGTAGTAAGTAAGTAGGTACGTGCGATTATGATTCCTTTTCATTTCATTTCACTTCATTCCTGCACATGGTCATATATAGATTTTTTTCAACTTCCTTAAAAAGAATAGATTTATATTCAAGGTTGACTGTGATTATGTAGTCAACGAGTCAGGATACAATTAAACATACACACAGGATTTAGAGAGAACTTTCAACGTGTAAAAGACAAGAGAAGTAGTGGCAGTGGTATGAATAGTATTAGCAATAGCAGTAGTAGTAATGGCAATAGGAATTTCTGTGGGATCGACGATGACGATGGATCTAGAGAGCATATTACTATTTATATTTACGTAGGTTATATATCTAGATAGAAGTGGTATACTAGAGAAGGGAAGAGAACTGGGAACAGATACACTAGTGGAGCCAAAAAAGTTGGCAGTCAAGAGGGTGGCCTTGGATATTCTCAGTTGATTGTGTGTTTGGACGTATTAATGTGTGTGAGTGTGTCTCTCGCTCTTGAATTCTCTCATGATCAAATCCTCATAGAAATACATACTCGATCCATTCAACATTCCCATTCTCATTCTACTAGTCTATATTTCCATATTTATATTTATGTACTTTGTATTCACACCAAAATCTATCCTACACTAGTATTACTCACGTACACATATATACGTAACGAGGAAACGAAACTATTGGATATAATATGGTACGATGAGAGAGATTCTCAATTCAAATCCTTGTCTATTTTCCCTTTACTCAACTTTACTTTACTGCTTTTCTACTTCTTCTATCTTCCCATCTCCCTGTTATTGTTGCAAGATATGTGTTAAACACCAAAACCAAAAACCAGAGACTGGAATGGTAATGGTACTGGTACTGGGAGTTGTAGCCGAAGCTAAGAGTTGTGTACTTGTAGCCCGTTTTTTTGCACCAACTTGTTGGTTCGCAAATTGGCATGGAGGAAAAAATTCCTCGCACATTTTTTTCCATTCTTTCACGAGAGCTGAGACGCAATTCGCAACTCGATTCGCACTACAAACTTACTCTTTTACTACTACAACTCATGGTACTACTACTATGCTAACAATATTACACACATGCTAAGTTTTAAATGGTAGCTACCTACCTACCTACCTATAGAATCAAATTTTGGGTAAGGCAAGGATAGTAAGTCAATATTAAGAGAAGGAAGGTAACTAACGAAAAACACTCGTAAGCCTATCTATAAGTCTTCTTAGACACCCTTCTACAATTACGTAGTTTTTTAAATTGTACGTGTTTATTGTTATTGTAGATATAGTAAGTACTATATGTAGATTTACTGCTCGTGCTCCCATATATCATTATTAATCATTGTGATTGTCCACTCGTTGGAAAGGAATACAAAAGAAAGGGTCCGGTGTTGGTGATGGTAATCTTTTGGTATTTGTATTTGTGGTAGTAGTGGAAGTAATATGTGGTGCGATTTAGTCAATAAACCATAACCACTTGTTAAACAACAAACGATGAACTAGCTTCACTTTCACACTTGATAACTGTTGCTTTTATTAATTTAAGGCATCCACGTACTTGATTCCATTCAGCTCCAATTTCCCCAACATTTCACCCGAATTCCAGTCCAACAAAGGGCAAAGAGTTAGTAAATTACGGTGACCACCAGCCATCAGTAATTTGTAGTCGTAGGAGATATTTCCATATTATAGTTTACGCATTATTTCGCTTTCGCTTTTGCTCTTCGTGCTTGAACTTGAAAACATAGCAATTCCCGTTACATGGCTCAGTGCTGAGTTTTCTTGGCCATTTTCCATTGTTTCTTGTGACAATTTATTTCAGGGTTAACTTTTTTCTTCTGTCTTCCCAGTTATATTCTTGGTGGGTAAAGGGCATCCGAAATGGTATTATCTTCCTAGGTCGAGGTCGTTGATCGTGATCTTGACCACTAACTTGTCTGTTGACTTGGTGCTGGTATTGGTTCCTACTGGTTTTAGTTTCGGGAATGGGTCTAGTCAACAACTATATTGTAAATCCCTTAAAAATTGGGGTGCATCCAATTCAAATTGCAGGTAGTCCCGTCTAACGTCCCACAGTCTATCGTCAACTACTTCAAAGTCAATTTCAACGCTTAATATTTCACTAATAAACTAATAACCGTAGGTCCTGAGTCTTGTCTCGAACCCGGCATCCGGCAAGCCTTGTCGCTTAATATGTAATTACTCCCTTGGTGAAATGACTGCTTATACCCTGTCATTCCTTGTCCCTTGATCAAAACTACCGATTACCGAAACTAAAACCAAAACGTTTCCTTCCAATCCAAATTCATGCATCAGGTGACATATAGAGACGAAAACGACAGGAGACTAAGAAAAGTCAACTGACATGAACAACTATAAGGAACTAAAGAGTTCGAAGGTAAGAAAGTAGGTACAGAAACTACCTACAGTGTTGTGAGCCCACTCGAACTTGAACTTGTATTTGATTGTTCAACTGTACGAGACAACGCAACGATGAATGGTGATGGGTACATTCATTGACTTTCGAAAAGTGAATTTAAAATCCAAACTAGCGAAACTGAACAACAAACGTTGAACGACGAACATTATTTCATATCCCATTTCTTGTCCTGTGTGTCACAGTATACAATACAATTATGCTTAATTACTCTTGACTTGACTAGTATCTTCCATCTTCAACTCGTGAAACTTATATTATTGACGAATTGTTGATAACTGAAAACTTTCGATTGCATTTCCAATCCCATTCCGTTCCCTCCAACTCTCACCTAACAACAACGACGACGACGACAACCGTCAAGTCCGTAGATGGTAAATGGTAAACAGAAAATTGTAATCATTTCACACCGACTAATTCACCGAAGACAAAACAACAAGGACAAATCCTTCTTCCTTGCTACAATTGACGATTGACGATCCTCTCTCTTTTTCAAATCTTGATGTGAACGACAAACGAGACGATACTTGTTGGATGTTTTTCGACGTATTTTCCAAAGGATGTAAACAACTTTGTGCATTTTGTATTCCATTCCGTTCCATTCTCACTTTCTTAAATCTTGCAATTTGCAAGTATGAATGATGACGTCTTTGGCCGAATTTAAGTACTTACAGTCTTAAAACCACTAATAATCAACTAACACTAACTTCCGTGATTTCGTCATGATTCATGACCGGATTAATGGACAGAGGGTAGTATAGGTGGTAGGTATTTTAGGAAATAGAGTTTATATGAAGGAGGAGGAATGTGTAGTATGAATAATTAAAATCAATACAATAATTTTATGAAAACAAAATAAAAAGAAACGAAACGAAATGAAATGAAACGGATTTTTGAAAGAACGTAAAATAAGATTTAAACAAAAACAAATAGTACCAAAAATAAATGAAAAATACTTGGAATTCAAAAACACAACTTGAAATAATGTGAGGAAGAAAAATAATAATGAAGATGTTTGTGGCTAGTATTTAATACGTAATGGATAATATATTGAGCTTACCATAGACGAGGAAGATGATACAGACATGTTGTCTCAACACATGGTAGGCACAAACTGCTAGTCAAACACGAGGAGAGCGAAAGAAGAACAAAATTTCTCATTCCCCCCTGAAGGCCCACAATCTCATCTATAGCCACGCCGTCCCTCAACAAACTCGTGCATTGCATTACACTGCATTGTGTTCACATAAAAATCCAAAGCCGAACCAAATCCAACAACACAAGCTACATACTACACTACTATCTCTCTTTCCTTTCCTCAGTCTCTAAACCTGAACCATCCATACCATATCCTTATCCATATCCTCATCCACAGTATACATACGAAACAAACAAAGCGCATAAAAAACTGAAACTGAAGAGAAGACTGAAGGCAACAAATACGAAGATAAAGAGTTTCCTATTATGCTAAAAGCAAAAACATTTTCTACCTTTCTCAAAGTCTCAAAACACCATCAAAAGATGTGTCTTTCTGCAACATAGTTATTATGCACATGGAAAGTTGCTGCAAAAGTCAAGGAAGCAATTTGCACCTAGTGAGTCAGGCACCGTCCTCTAACAACTTCATAAACTTCTGAGAATTTTCACAATTCTTCATTTCTGTTCAGAGTCATCCCTTCAAAACTTTCAAGGAAGCTACCTAAACCCAGGAATAACTTACTAATAGTCATAGCGCCCCACCTTGAGAAATGAAATGGAATTTCGATTTTATTTTGTAAATATCTAGAAAAGTTTCTTGTAATTCTGACAACGCAAGGTTTCGAAAGTAAATTGCTTTTGTTTTATTTCGACAGATGGCTTCCTCTTTCGATATTGTCCTTGTTTCAATCCAACTGCTTCCTATTTTATATTGGATAGTTGTTTCTTTTTGCATTCCGTATAGACATCATTTTTCAAGGTTTAACTCTTTTTGTTCTGGTTTTTCGAAATTCAGAGGAAATTGTCCTTTAGTTTAAAATTCACAGGAAATTGTCCTTTAGTTTAAAATTCACAGGAAATTGCCCTTTATTTTAAAATTCAGAGTTTGCCCTTTAGTTTAAAATTCAGAGGATATTGCATTTAATTTAAAATTCAGGTGAAATTGTCATTTTACTTAAAATTCAGTGTAAATTGTCCTTTTGTTTTAAATTCAGCTAAATGCT
>JAAXYX010001793.1:0-20592 GCA_036851915.1 Ptenothrix huangshanensis | reverse complement strand
GATGACAATAAAGCTCAATAATAATAATAATCTTATTTGGAACAATTACGTTTACCACAAGCATCCAAAATTGGTCGAAATTGGAGTGTTAAACAGTAATTTGCTGTCCATTTCCGTGGTAGGAAACATGCATTTACCAGTTAACCGGTAGGAAGCATTTGCAGGTAAAATTGGGAAGGTGTTTCCTGAAGTAATTTGTAAAATTGTGCGACTTGTTTTTGATACAAAATGTTTACCTACACTATTTGGACACGATTTATGCGCAGTACGGGCACTAACGTACATATGCATACTAATAGAAGGTATTGGAAAAGTAGTGAGATGAAGGTCCCGTTGGCGGCACAAGCTGCATGTAATATAATTACGTGCATAGAAATAATTACGACGCAATTATTTATTCAATTCCAAACTTAATTCTTAAATTTACAGACCAAATTCAACTTAACCTAAAAGTAGGGAAATTAAAGGGATGAACCCCGTGAAATGCGGACACATTTTTTATCAATTTTAAAGCGAATTCGTAAATAAAAGTTCTTCGATACATTTACAATACTTTTGGATGAATCTTTTTTATTCTTTACCGTACATAGAGTCAAAATGGCAAAAAGACATCATACGACCTGTAAACAATGTCTAAACCTTTATAATGACGGGTTAATAAAAATTAGGTAAATAGTTTAACGAATGATACCGAGAATAGTTGCTTGTGAAACTGAAAAGGGAAGATTTTAGAAACCTAGTGTTAAAATAATGAGCTAGATATAATTACATAAATAGGCTAAAAACGACAAGTCAACACGTTGAAAAAAAAGTAGGTAAAAACTTTCCGGAATCGTTTACTAATGAGCAGGTTAAATGTATTTTACTTCTAATTACTTAAAACTCATCTACCAGCTATCAAATTAAGGCTCAATGGGTTCTAAATTTGTGACTATTTTACTTCGACAGTGTCATTAGAAACATTAAGTGCCTGTGTTGATTCTTTCCAAAATGTTACCTAATGTTATATAGTTAGATGCGCTAGTGTGTCATAGCCATGTCAATCCAATTTCTGAAAAACGCGACGGAATGAAACACATCGATTTCTTCAGTCTCTGACTTTGCAGACTCACTGGTGTTAAAATGAGCACCAATAACGCCAATCAAAACCGCCTCACCACTCCCTTCCGATGCCAACGGACCTCCACTATCACCCTGCAAAAAGATGAAAATAATAAATCAATGAATTCCAACGTCGCATGCCTTATTAAATGATCCATTTTGAGCCAAAATAGGTAATTACTTACCGCCCCCGGATGGATTTCCCTTTCCGAATTGGAATTGTTGGAGAAAACAGTTTTCGTACACAGAATCGAGTCAGCTGCGTGCAAGTACTTGGGATGCTGAAACAGTGTCTCCGAAGATCCAGCGTCATATTCGTTAACAATGCCATTTTGACATTCGGAAGCATTCATGACAAGAAAGCGGTGACTTGACTGAAGAATTTGAGGCATCTCTTGAACTGAATCTGCCACGAGTTTCTTTGATCCCCATCCACTAGCAAGGACTTCTTTTCCGTTAAAACTTTCCCCAAGATTGGCCAATCGAATCGGCTTTACATTTTTGTTAAACACCAGGCTTGTTTTTAATTTTATAACAGCCACATCGTTGATTAGAGCAAAGTCATCGTAGGCGTAGTGAAGAAAAACAGTCTCGATTTCATGTTCCTCCTGGGTTGAATTTCCAAAAGTAGATTCGTTTGCAGGGAGACACAAGTCCGCCACGCCCACGACAATTTTGATGGAGTCTAGTTGTACAAAGTCGTCATTTTTCACACCTCTGAATTCGAACGGAACAAACGCATGAAAATAATAATTAGCTCAGAAGGCCCATGTATTTAAAAAGACAGCATCTGGCTGTCCGGTTTTCTCAGATTTTTTTTATGACAGTTGTCATACAGTGCACGAATTATAAGTATAAAAAATGTTTATTTATATTAGTTATATAAATAAACGTAGATGAAATATCTAACCGTCCGTATAAACAGTGGGTTGCAGTGAGTATGTGTCGGTGACCAATAATAGTCCCCCCGCACATATGTTTGTCAGCGGTGCAGCTTCTTGCAGGAATTTCCTCCACATCGGTATCGACTGGACTGAATATCGTACTGCTGGCATTTGCATTGGTACAATTGTTGAAAATATTTGTACTACTGCTTCTATCAGCTTTAAAATCATTACATAGTAAATTCGTAGTCTTGTTTCCCACAGATTCAGATGACTGTTTGTATTGAATGCTTACTTGCCAAGGAACGTGATTAATTGGCGTGTCTTCCCCATTCACAATCCTGGAATTTCGAACGCTGAAATCGAAATCGTTGACTAATTGTAAATTAATGAAATAATTACTTCCGCCCAAATCCTAATCACTTTTTTCAAACAGATTACTTCGTCCAAAATTTCAAAACTTTTGAAAAATGACTTGAAAAAATTGAAAAATGACAAAAATGACTTTTAAAAAATAGAAAATAGCTAATTGTTTAACGTCAGAGTTTTCGAATTTACTGCAGACTGCCTCTGCGGCCGCTTACCCCATAGTACTATTTTCATTTTTGTGATATTTTACTGTTCCGTGGGTTGAATCTGCCACCGTACCATTCGCATCTTTTAGCTTCGTATCGTTAGTAAATTGAGCAAACTGAGTCAGTTTTAATTTCCATCTGTACTTGCCACTAGACATGATCCAGAGCAGATTTAGTTGTTCCATTCTTATCGAGTCCCGCGTTCGTTCAATAACAGCTTTACAGAAGAAAATAATTGTCTTAAATAATTGACTCTTATAATTGTTATGACTATATTTGCAATTTATGACTGTAACTTACTTGAGTATCCTGTCAAGTTACCGCACAAAGGAGGAGGTGCCCACGTTTTGAATCCTCTGATAAAGAAGGCGTCAGAGTCACAGCCAGGTCTACCATCTGCGTAAGTGTAACCATGTCCGTCCATAAATACATCAATGAACTCCACTCTGGAAAAATAGTTCAATTTAAGCGGTTTATATGCAACAGTATTAACTTAATATGTCAACTTATTGTTGAAGTTTGGAGTGCAATAAATAATTACTTGATTCCTGCCGTATGTTCACTTAGTTGTAGGGAAAATGTGCAGAGTAGATCGTCCTTGGTAAAATTGGGGTAGGACGGGGACACAAATGTGATTTTGTCACCTCGTATCACATCACCACAGTTTCCTATAACCTCCAAGGCAATTGTCCTCGCAACTACATAGAAAATGTTGACCAGGAATATTAATTTAATAAGGGTTGGGATACATTGTAAAAATAATGATTTATGACAACTAACGGCATGGGAGCTCTAAAAAGCCGGCTTGATCCGTTTCCTAAAATTACTGATTTTGGATTAAATCAAAGTTACTCTCACCTGCAGTAAGTACTACGTTAGCAAGTAGGAAGAAAAGGTATTGATTTTCTGTATATCCCATTTTTATTATATGCAGAAACTACTACAAACATGGATTTAATTACATAAAATTCTACTGTGGTGAATAAGTGTAAGGCTTGCACCACACTAAGTAAGAACTCACAGTAAGACTTCTTAACTTTTACGGAACGAAACTTCGTAGAAATGTGGCCATTTTAATATGCGTGAGGCTATTGTCCTGTGTTTGAAAATTGTAATGACCCACATTAATTGTATGCACATAGAATTGGTCATTAGTGGGTCTATTCATCATGGGTATATTTTATTCTTCAAGGAATTTAGAGACGTTCTCATGTTCTTCTGTGTATCAGGTAAGTCAATTGTGGATGTTATGCAACTGCAGATCGTACTAATGATAATTTAATAGGTGTCTCCAAATGTGTAATTATATTGTGATTGTGATGTAGTGATGATTGATGATTTTGAATTAGCGTTATGGCATGGATTACGCAATTAATCTTTCTTTTCTAGTTCATATATTTACATAGGGTTCAGGGTGTATCTAATATAGACACTGAGCAGTACCATTACCATTAGTTAAGGAATAACTGCATATATGTATGTTGATAAATGCTGATCATTAAGAAAGGAAAATTGTCTTAATTTACTTTTCGTTAGAACTCACTCAGCTAACATAAAGACTAAAGATATTTAGGTATTTGAAATTAACCATGCGATAATAGCTAAATATATTACATTACGTAGTTACAAGCACAGTAAGGATACATCTCAGGTGGGCCTAAACTGCTCAAAATATGTTTATGATGTATTTTTGAATGAAATGAGGTGCAATTTACACAAAAATTACGGAGTTATTTAATTAACAGGAAAAGGAAGCAGTTTTTTAATTTATACGAAGAGGCGCTTTCGCCTTTGTTTTTAATTTACACAGAAAAGGCGCAATTTTTTGAATAATTGACACTAGATAAGATGCAGTTTTTTAAAATTTTACAATGAATGAGATCTAGTTTTATCAAAGCCTACACGAAAAAGAACACGTTCGTTAGAACGACATCAGCAACTTGGCCTACGCCGAAAAAATCCTGGTTACGCTTGTTGCGCTACTGAAAGCCTATCTAAAAACCATGCTGTAAAACGCAATTCAAAGTGCATTCATTTAATCCTACAGTTCAAGATCTGTTTTTAATGTGTTTTTTATGCACGAAATGTATTCTAAATTTGTTTGTAGTTTAAACTAAATACGATTAGGTTTTTATCATTTCAGACGCATTTTCTCCCGCTATAAGATTGTTTACTGTACAGTGTATTTCCTACTATATCAGCGGTATATCCTCTGCCCTACAGATCTTATAATTTCAGTTAGTGCAGTCACGTTGGCATGGAGACGTGTGCAGAATCGTAGCGAGTGTTTATGCTAACTTGACTGTAAGAACTGAAATTGTAAGATCTGTGATCTGTCAGGCAGAAAGTATACCGCTATGACATATACCTATATATTATATATATCAGAAAAGCCGATAATTCGCATCATCATGTATTGCAAGCTTTTACTAAAGTTAGAATGACTATAGCCGGGTTATAAAATGCTCTCCTGTAAGTGTAAAAAAATTGACGCAAAAAACAACTTGAACCAACAGCTTTACAACTTTACACAGTACAACAAAAAATTTGAATTTATTTGAAATAGCAAATATTTAATTTCTCCCAGCATCAAATTAAAGCCAGATTTGCAAATGAATATAAATTTTGGGGACATCAAATCAATATTTCTTCTTCTGGGGTCTTTTTGCACTCTGGGATTTTTTCCTTGATTTCGGTGTAGTAGTCGTAGTTGTAGAAGTGTTGGCTTCCACATTATAACCAATTAATTTAATCCGTGTTATAATCTAGGCCATCATCGTCGATGTCATTCGATTCTTCGGTTGTAGTGGCTTCAGTAGTAGTTGTTGTTGTTTTTTTCTTCGTCTTTTGTTTCCTAAGCTTCTTACCTTTTGATTGCTTACCTTTCGTAGTTTCAATTGGAGGTGTTGTTGAAATCAGCGCAGTATCATTTTCTGCTTGCCACAAGTTAGGTAGTAAAAAGCTCTCATTTTGACTGAGCCAATTAGGCGGGGGACGTATGCTCGAAGTTGGTGGAGTTGTCGTAATTGCTTTTAAACCGAGCCACACAGGAACCCTTTTAGGCTTGGGAGTATTTTGCAGCAGCCATTTTGGCTTTCTCTTTTTCTCCGGGGGATTCTGACTTGCAGTACTGGTGGTCGTTGTAGTATTTATAATAGTGGTTATATTAGCTCCACTCTGCATTGGATTCTGCGCTATCACAAATGACCCATTCGTGCCAAAAAATTGCAGATTTGCGGTTTGGTTCGATACTAAAATAACATTTGCAATTGGAACATGTTGTTCTTCCACCGTGGTTTTGGATATAGAATTAAAAATTTTGGAGTCGAAATTGCCATCGTCATTGAAAACAGGGTCGGTCGCATTCCCCTCTGTAGAATTTTGAGAAAACAAAGTGCTTACTACAAGAGGAAGGATCTGGGTTAGTATATCTGTAGTTGAATTAGAACTGTTATTCATATTGCTTTCTGCAATAGAAGGATTTGAATTCAGCATTGAAACTATTATTGGCAACAGGCTTGCCATTAACACATTCATTTCAGATTCTTGAGCAGCATCCGCATTGCCTGTTAGAACAGAATTCTCCCCTCCAAGCAAAACCCCAAGAATAATGGGAAACAAGGTGGTCATCAAAGAAACATTTCCATTCGCAATATTTTCAAAGTTGGGAACCAAATCTTCTTGAGAAATATTTGTTGAATTAAGTTCACTTAGAAGCAGGGAATTCACACCTTTATCAGTTACTGGTTGAGCTAGAGCAGAAACTTGATTTTGGTTCACATTAGATTCTGTTTTCATCGAATAGTTTAGTTGCTGAAGAATAAGTGGGATGAGACTTGCGAGTTGTGGATTGTTTTCGATGGGAGTGTTACTCTGATTGATGAAAAGGTACAGGAGAGTTGCGAACGTGGCATTAAGCGGGATTGTTGAAGACGGTTGGCTCAAATTGTCTCGTGCAACCGATTTTAGATTTTCCAGTTTTGAACTACTTTCAGTTGCATTCATAATGACTTCTGTAGAAATGTTCACTAGTTTCAGAATATTCTGAGTATTATTCAAAGCTAGTAAGGAATTATCCGGTTTTCCATCTGTGCTGTTGCTGTTGGAGTGATTAGAATTCGGTTTAATTTTAGTTGATGCGTTAAAGTGAACGACGTTGCTTTGATCAGACAGGGTCGTGGGGTCAATATCATGCACAGAAGAATTAGCTAAAACCAAATAGGTTTTAGCAGGCAAGTGGGTCAAAACTCCCGAATCTGAAATATTTGGCGATCTAAAATAGGTTTGTTCACTTGGCAAGTTTGCTGCTTGAGGATTGTTTGATTCTCTACTAGGAATTATTGAAGTGCCAGTCTTCAAATTACTTTCAATTGATGAATTAGCCTTCTTCGAATTGTTATCTATAATTAAGTTGGCTGCATTGGGAACATTTTTGGGATGCAAATTGACGATTTCTGTAGCATCAGTGTTATTCAGGTGGTCCGGTCTAAATAGAATTGCTGTAGACTTAGTGAGTGTAGAGTTTTGACCGGCGAATTTTGATATCGATGTGTTATGTGGCTTGAAAGCGACTTCCATCGGGGGCATTAAATAAGTTTCGGGAGTAATCCCCGAAGGTGGATTGAGGTCAATTGAATTTTTTACATCAAGTGAGTCGTTTGTAAGAGTAGGTAGATTCGAATTATGAATAAGCCAATTTGGTTTTTTGTGGATTGCTCCTGGGGATATTTTGGTCACACTTGAGGTGTTAGCAGGTATGCTTTTAGTAATGTTCGAACTATTGAATTTTGCTGGTGTTAAAATAGCAGTGGTTTCGTTCAACTTTGTAGATTGTTTGCTGTCAACTTGCCTCAAACCAGCGGGTATTTGTTTTCCACTATCCTTCGGAGAAGTCTTTGTAGTCGCTTTCGTTAAACTAATTGGATTTTTGTATACTGCCCTACCAGCAGGAACGTTGGACTTTGCCTGCTTTTCTTTCCAACTACCAACGCTCATAGGCATAGGTTTTTTGTTTGATTTCATCCCTTTCACATCCAATTTAACGACGCTACCAGGTTGATTGATTACACTCGTTCGATTTTTTAAATCTTTCGATATTACACTTGTTGGACTAATTTTTTGTGACGATTTGGATATCGAAGGTTTATTCACACTTACTTTTGACGGTAATATTACAATCTTCTGATCGTTAGCTTTTGATTTGGATATACTTTGTGTATTTTTATTATCAATTTGACCAACGGGTTTTGATTGCTCTAATTTATTTTGCTTGTCAGCAGAGTTTGTTATATTTTTTTGATCCGTTGAGTTCGAAGTTGTATTTGTATTTGGGGAAGCCTGAACTGGGAATTGCATAGCACCGTTTCTAATATTTACAAAAGAATTCTGCACATGCTGTTGACTTTTAGACAATTGGTTCATGTATTCCATCTGCTGATATTGCTGTTGCAAGAGTTGTAGCTGTTGGAGTTGTTGCATTTGGTTTGCATACACGTAAGGATTTTGATAATTATTTGCATACATCAGTGGGTTTTGATTTGGTTGGGAGTAAATCATCTGCCCCATTTGAGTTTGGAATATGGGTTGGGGATTGTACATTGGTTGCGCATTGTAAACTGCCTGGGGTTGGTACATTACATTAGGAGGAACGTATGGAGCTTGGGCATATTGATATTGGGGAATAGCGTAATTATTAGCCATCACGCCTTGAATCGGTATAGGTACAGGGTTCTGATATAGCATCGGCTGAGCATAAGGATTCTGAATAGTTTGAATCGGATTAGAATACACTATTTGTTGTCCCGTTAGTGGATTATACTGTACCTGAGGTTCGGTTTGGACAATGACCATCGGAATACTATGATTTTGTTGAACGTATTGCATTCCATTTGATGGGTTCATTTGAACGATTTGCTGCTGCTGCAGTGTTGAAGCAACACTATTTTGATGGTGAGAAGATTGCACCAAGCCTGTTCCAATGATGTTGCTTTTTGGATCCTTCGAAGTATGATTTTTAGTGCTTGCATTCTTACTTGTAAGTGAACCACCACCCTGTGTTTTATTGTTGTCTGCCGCTTTTAACTGGACAATCGGAGGTTTTGGCAGATACGGAGGATCCAAAAGGTCTTGATTTTTAAGTTGGAAGTGCTTTGTTCCTAAAGGTGTACTTGGCAAAAAAGTTTTGTTTAGTTCTGCATGCGAATCGGGATCTATTTTAGACAACTTTGGAGGCAATATCGGATCTGCTAATGGCATTATTGCTTTCTGCATGGTGTTTTCTGCCGGTGCGGTCGGAACAAATTTTAATCTTGCCTCAGCTGCATCAACTGTGTCGTTCATTTTATTTACGGTTTGTTTTTGAGTAGCAGATTCCAACGATGTGTTGGGTGATTTTGTGATTCCCAATTGTATTTTGGTGGTATTTTTATTTGCTATAAGTGGCATTTCGGTTGTGATGGATGAATAGTGATGCTTAGATGATGGTTGTTGCAAGGATGACGTGGTTTTTTCAGTTGATATTGCTATAATCTTATCATTCATTTTTGGTTTTTCTGTTTGGTGTAACGTTTCTGTTGTTGCATTCAATTCTGTATTTGTTAATTGTTGGGATATTGCGTCCTGGTTTACAGGTTTTACTGTAACAATTTCTTGTTTTTCTCTTATTATCGGCTTATATTCTGTTGTATCATGTTGCGTCTCAGATGCTTTTTGTATTATGTTTCCATTTTTTCTATGCTGTGGTTCGTAGGAAGTGGAAGTGTACAATGTTCTTTCCGTTTTCGAATTTAGCGTTAATATTGACACACTTGGAATATTTGATGTACTGTGTGGCTCTCGTGGTGTAGTAGGATTTTCAATATCGGCTTGCATAATTTTTTGAGCATTTCGTTTTTCGGTTAAAATTAAAGTTGGTTGTTGTGTTGTTAGTGCCTGCCGAGCAATTTTACTATTTTCTATTGACGTGGGCATTACAGGTTTCAGCGTTGCTTCCAAATTGATGTTAAGTTTTTGAATATTTACAGGTGCTGATGTACTAACGTCCAATTTATTTCTTGAATCCACGGGCGATGTTGCAGCAACTAGCATAGAATTCTTGCTTTGCATCAATGCGGTTATTGATCTCGTTGTTGATTCGATTGCTGCTGGTGTCTTCGAATTCGTTGCTGTGTACTGCCGAAAATTAATTCTTGGTTTTGCCGTTGTTTCGAATTCCTGTCGATTAGCTGCTGTCGATGAAAATTCTACATTATTTTTCAACAGTTTTTTCCGTTTTACCTTCTTTGTAATTAGAGGTCTATCATCCATAGCTGGCGTACACTTAACTTTTTTCCTCCGGGGTCTTGCTGTTGTTGGTTGATTCCCAAATGTTCCATTAGTTTGGCCCGATATTGTTTGATTCCATTTAGAAATTTTCTTAAACTTCGTGCGGTTGAACAGGAGAAATGCTTGTTCCTCCGAGAGTTTTCCTGGAGCCGTTGTGATTTTTGGCTCTTCTGTAGTTTGTGGTATATTATTTATTGATTGGAGCACAGTAGATAACGAAGGGGCGTAAGCTGCACCACTGTGTTTTAACTTATTTTGAATTGGATTCGAATTTTGTATTTTTGGTTGTACACTCTCATCATTTTCGGATTGCAACTTGGGTTGTTGCAGTGTCGGTTGCTGTAAACCGTCCTCATGACCATTGACTTCGTTTAATAAAATCACAATCAGTGAGAGCCAACAGCAGAGTGTTATTTTTTGGGACAGATTTGCTAATTTCATTTAAAGACGTCGGTACTGCCTACACATTCCAGAAGTTATTGACTACAAGAGCTTAACCTTGGAATGGAATATTTGCATTAGGCACACACACCAACAGTACCCAGTGTCAGTTCATTCATGGTTGTGATTAAATTAATTGAAAGAATAACAAAGGCCTCATTAGTGTAGTAAAAGTCTAGACAATGGAGTTAATTTTAATTTGCTACCGTTTGATTATCTATTGATATAACTATTTATGTAGATGACGAGCAGAATGTCTACAGATATTACATGCTACATCACACTCTTTAATTGATTTTGAAAGGCAATGTCATTATTAATGAGTTTTTTGTGTTAAAAACACGGTCAACAATTAACAACAAAAAATTAAAAATATTGAAAACAACAATTACATTATTTAAGGTTATCTATATCGAATTGTTTACAACAGTCTCTGCGAACATCGTCCAAATTGCATGAAGAAACCGCTTTAAAGCCTTAGTAAGATGACAATTGAAAAAACGCTGTAAAATCCTGGTTAATCTTTAAATCGTGTTACAAAATATAATTAAGTAGACCTTCACAAGCAGGAAATTCAGGATAAAAAAATTGAAGTTAACTGTCATCGTAAGAAATCCTATAAGCCTAACCCATGCGTGATGTAAACAATACTTTGGAAATCATAAACAACCGGAAAAAAGAAAGCTCGTCCTGAATTTGGAAAAACCAATGATAGAAATTTTATCACTAAAACAGGTTTAGGGAATAACAGCCAGTAAATATCCGAGCACTTAAACTGGCTTCAAAAATAAGGAACGACTTTTCGACTATATCAAGTAGTATTTGTAGTATTTTTTATTTGATTTGAAAATATACTAATCAACGCAATGCAATATTTTGAGCTTGGAATTCAATTTTAAAGCATCCACGGCTCTATTTTATTTTGAACTTTTATTACACTTAAAAGAATTTTATATTTTTAAAAAACGATTACTTCACTTAATTGGTAAAACGTACGCTTTGCATAAAAGGGTGCGCTGATGTTAGAAGATGGGAATGCTGTGTAATACGTTCGAAAACATGTAATAGGCTTAGTCTACGGATTAAACGAAATTGCCAGACAAACAGCTCGACTGTTTGTCTGGCATAAAAGTGGATGCTTTCCACTTCGCAAAACTCACGTAAATCAATTTAAAAAATAATTTATATGTAATTAACATTGTTATTCTCAGACGAAGGTAATAAATTCGAAATTCCAACCAGACATTTGTATTTCGTCCTCATTGGAAAAACTTTAAATAAAGAGACTTTCCATTACTTTAAGCAATCCATTGATAAGCTGTGCAGATCTTTATTTGCAAGTTTTTGTTTTTCAAAAATATTTTTTTCAACTAATAAAATAATCGCGAAAAAATTGTTGGCAAATGTAGTATTTCGTTCCACAAGTACAAATGCCAACTCCACATACTGTCAAATAGGTTACTGTCGGAATTTATTTCTTCTTCTTCATAGTGGGGTTCTGGTGGCATAACATTGATCCATTTATCTTGAGAATCCGGGGGCGCCTTGGCAACTAATTCGGAAGTCGTGGTTCCCAATAAAGCAATTTTTGTTGTCGTTGTGGATGCAGTTGTTGACGTTGGGCTCGATTTAGTTGTGGTGTTCTGGTCCTGCGGTGTATTTAGTTCTGGTTTTATCGTTGTTTGAAACTCCTGTATTGGGGTAGCCATTGATGTGAAGACTGCATTATCTTGCGACGGTTTTTTTGATCCATTTTTTGTAATTTGAAGTTTCTCATCAATAGTGCGAGGGCAATTAAATTGTTTCCTCCAAGATCTTCCCGTCGTTGATTGATTCCACATTGTTCCATTGGTTTGGTCTAATGTTATTCCATTGCTTTTAGATTTCTTCTGAAACATAGAACATCTGAACAGACGAAATGCCTGCTTCTCTGAAAGTTTTTTTGATGTCGCTGTGATAGTAGAGTTAATTTGGGTCCCTTTTGTAGTGTGTAGAAGTTTAATTGTTGATTGCGGTACCACTTCTGTATTTTCTGGTAACGTAGTTGTTAACTTTAGCACAGGCGATAATGTAGATGCTAGGGCTTCGTCATTACTGCTGCTTGTATTATGTTTCGACTGGTTATGATTTTGATTAAAATTTTCAAACTGGGCGGGTACACGGGCACCATTTTCCGACTCCAGTTGGAAAGATGACAATGTTGTTTGCTGCAATACGTCCACGCGGCCATTGACCTCATTTAATAAAATCAAAAGCAGTGAGATCAAGCAGCAGGTTTTTGTTTTTGGGGACAGATTTGCTAAATTCATTTATTGTCTATAGACATGTGTACTGCGACTGTACCTTCACACGCTAAGAGTTAGCGACTGCGAGGGCTTAATCTTGTGATGAAATATTTTCATTCATTACATATAATAGCAGTATCAGTTTAATCATCGTTTTTAAATTTAATGAAAGACAAACAAAACACATTCTCCCCAAGTAAAACTACAGCGAATATTTTAAATTTTAATTGGCCACCGTTTAATTGTCTATTGTTATATATGTTTTCGAAGTTTAAATATGCATCTTTAAAGTTAATAGCAATACATTTGGCATAAAAATGGTTTTAAAAAGTACCTATTCAACGCTTGATATTGGTTGAAATTGATTTAATGACTTTTTGCGCAATTAATTAATTAAATTAATTTTTTGCCTGTCTGTCTGCCTTAAAGCAGGATTACTGGAGTACGGATCATCGTCCGTCATTCTTCAAAAGCCTGATGCTTTTGGTTTAATTCGATTAAGCCAGTCTTGAACAATTAAGTAATTAAATTAATTAATTTAATTAGTTTTGAGTTTCATTCTTCTGTGGGCGAAGCAATGGACTACATCAATTCACCACCAGGTGGCGGTGAACGACGTAGCTGTATCTAATTAATTATATCTTGTGGGTGACTATGCTGAATTAAGTTGTAGTAGTAAGCAAGAAACGTTTCAGAATGCCTACTGCGACGTTACCACACGGAATCTATTGATTGATAAGTGCTAACCATCAAACTTATCCATGGATAAAATTTATCAGTCGTTAGGATTGTATCTATCGATAGGCGAGATTTCACACACTAACGATAGATAAGTTTTTAAAGGTTAGCGCTAACGATTTATAAACTCCCTGGTGAAATCAAGGTCTTATTCGGTTGATGTAGAGAACACACACTACAGTCGGGTAGAGAAGCTTTTTGAGGTAGAGAACACCGCACACCGGTATCAAAAGTTGATTATATCAAGTGTACATGATAAAAAAAACTCATTATATGTTGTATAAATTTCGGAAAGCTTCAATATTCCCAAAAAATCCTGAAAATTCTTGATTTCGTCAAAAAATTCTGATTTCCTGATTTTTCCGGACAAAAACTTGAAAAGCACACTATGCATATGAATTTTGTAGTAGAGACCCATTATTTTATGCAAAATTCCTAATATCCTGTTTTTCTTGTTTGGGTTGTCTTACACATAATGTATTCCTTTTGCTGCGACCTTCAGGCAATTCTCTAATTATTGTTGTGCCAGTGTAAATAAATCGCTTTACTCTCTCGTCCTCGCTGTCTCACTCCCTCTCTGCACAAGGTAATTGAGTGATACATAAGCACTCCATTGGGTAATAATTACAATCTTAAATGACTGAAGAGTGATTAATTGCATAAATAGATGTGTTTTTTTATCTTTATTGTTATGTATCTTGTACGGAACGTAAACCAATCGATATCAAATATCGTCATTCAAGAATTGCGGAACTACAAATTTTGTATTGTAACGCCTTTCGGAAGGTTACATTATTCTTACTAATAGTAATTTTTAGAGATCACAGTTTTAGACCCTGATCACGGTCACAATTAGGTACTTCTGCATTCTCAATTAATCACAACTGAATTTCAGTTCACTAACTGTTGTTGTAACTAATTGTAATGTAGTTTCAGGTTAAGTTAAATGTGAGTAATTTTGTAATTAATTACTATTTTGTGAAAACGAATTCCATTCTCACTGTGAAGCGTACAATGAACTGCAATATAAATCAATAAACTGCAATATTAAAATTAACTGGATTTGGTTTCCCGCACAAAACTTCTTCCACAGTCCGTGCGCTGTGACATGACTTTTCCTTGGTAGTCACTCACGATTTATGATAATCAAAACGTTCGAAGTAAAACGTGTAGCGTGAAAAAAAGAATAAATGGGAAGCATAAGTCGTGGATCGTGATCGTGGATGAGTTTGTACAGTGAGCGTTGTATAGTAATAGTAACTAACTAGTGTTATATTGTAGAGTTATTATGCCGTGATGATTTAATTTCGATGATCATGATAATTTAATGCTGTTATAATAATTTATTAAGCTAAGAACCCTTTGTTGAATTTGGTTTATTCTAAATACGAAAAATTACCAAAAAGTCAAATCGATTCAGGCTATTACTGTGCTGTGGTCGCTTTGAGTCTAAATTGAGAAGCGACATGTGGTGAACAAGAATTGTGGTTCCGCAGTTTTGTTGTCCGCGGTTCCGAATTTTGTTTTTAGTTAGAATTGTAGTTCCGCAGTTTTGCTTTTTGTGAAAATTGTAGTTCCGCATTTTTTCGTTTAGTGAAAATTGTAGTTCCGCAGTTTTGCTTCTTCAACGACGATGTACATGTTCAAAGTTCAAGTACTACGGCAAAAATGCTACTGCAATGTCATAAAAGTTAATCAACGCCTGCAGAAACTTATAATTATGTAACTGCAAATTTTAATCATAACGAATTTGTAGTTGATGAGCTTTGATTTGAGCTTTCATGTTAATTCAGCCTATTGGATGTCGCATTAGAAAAATTAATTATATACACAAATGAACGTATGAGTCCATTATAAGACTCAATTCCCTACAAAGTCGTTGCATTTGTATTACTGTACGATACAGTACAGTACTTACAAGGGAACATTCCTACATGTAACTCTGGGATTTGGCCAAAGTTGATAAAAACATGTTCACTTGACCCTAGGGCGCTCAGATCAATATGAGACTTGGGTGCATTTCTGGCAAATTCCAAAATATTCAGGGTCAAAAGTCAAAAAAATATAATTTTGCAATACTTTGATCGGCAATAGCTTGTTTACTGTTGAATTTACAAAGTTTGGGCAAGGACAAAAAATGATCAGCATTTGAAACTACACTACCATGTGAAATTTCACTGCAATTGGCGAAGGTTGATTTCCGGTCATATGTTGACCTTATGTGACCTTTGACCCTGATTATTTTGGAATTTTTCAAAAACGCACCCAAGTTTCATGTTGATCTGAGTTTACTAGGGTCAAGTGAACATGTTTTTATCAACTTTAATCCAACCCCAGAGTTACATATAAGAATGTTCCCTTGTTAGGAATGCTACTCACAATTTTTGAATGAATTGTAGATAACGATAATAAATGCAATAAGTTTCTCCATGTTCCTGGGAGTTACAAATGTAGACATTTGCATTATAATACGTTCTCAACACAAAATACACACAGCACAAAAAATGTGGTCAGCACTCATCATAACTGTAGAAAACCACGGTCACGGCGGTATTATATAATAATTCCACTATGTTAATTATGCTGCCAAGTCTGGAACGTTGTTGGCATACAGATATGCTGGAGTTATTCGAAATGTCCTTGAATTTGAAGCAGCAGCCAAAGTGGACTGTGGAAAATGAATAAGCAACGTAATTAGGTTTGTCAGCAGGAACTCGTAGCTTAGTTTGACTTCAGTTGTCAGTCTGTTAGTATATTTCTTACATTATTAACAAAAGGTGCTGGTAAAAACGAACTTTAACATTGATTATAATGGAGGCTAAAAAGTGGATTTTAAAGCAGAAGTTTGTTGGGCTTCCAAAAGTAGAGGATTTTGAATTGGTGACGGAAACTTTGCCCGAACTTCAGGATGGAGGTAATAACTATATTAAATTTTAGCTTTGTATGTAATTATGTTTAGTCGTTGAAGGATACAATTAGTGATATTAATTTAGCTTTTGAGTTGAAGTTTTCCTTTTTGTTTTTGTGGTTTCCGTTTCCGCAGTTGCATAATTTTGGTGGAAATAAATTTTTGTAAATGGCTACCTTGAAACTCTATAACCTTTTAAGCCAAGGTCATAAAACCACTTTTAAAATGATTTCTATTACGCCATGCGAAAATAAATAGAATTATAGGATCTAATTTGAGTAATTCGTTTTTTCCGCCATGGGATTTTGCCATTAAATGTCTCTATCACAAAAACAAAATTGTTTTGGAAAGCTATACCGTAAACATATAAACTCGATTGTTGTAACTTGTAGAGGTTCTCATACAAGCGGAGTGGCTGACAGTGGACCCTTACATGAGAGCCTTTGCTAAGCAAATGAGTCTAGGACAGACGATGCCTGGTGGACAAGTTGGAATGTAAGATGCTCCTTTGTTGCAGTAATGATTTTGTTTTTTGTGGCAGTTGTTTTCCTTGTACTTGTAAATATGAAGTTGTTTTGCAATTAAGTTTCGCAGGAAATCCGACTCAAATTAAATCAATGAATTCAGAAAAAAAAAATTTATCTATGACTTGCTGAACTGGGATTATGTTTTAAGTCGTTTTAATTTGTACAAAAATGTGCGTCTTAATAGAGTTATAAGAAGCCGGGACCCAGCATTTCCTGAAGGAACGAAAATCGTTGGTAATTTTGGTTGGCGAAGCTTGACAATTCACAAACCTGGAGCACCTGAGGAACAAACGCCTGCTACGATTTACAAACTTCCTGATTTGGGAGGATTGCCCGAGTCTTACGCTCTGGGTGTTTTAGGAATGCCAGGGTAACATAAGCTTACATTGGTTATAATTTCGCAAGTTAATACTGTTGGACTTACTAGTTAGTCCCTTTCGCCAATAAGCTCATTATATCATCGGTGAAGAGTCAGAATGGCCTAAATCTTCTGGTTTCAATGTGGATTTAGGCCATTTCGAATTTTCCCCGACGATATGTATGATTACCTTCTTATGTATTTATCATGAACATTATTATTCCATTATAGTAGAAACCATGAAGTGCGTTTTCAAAGATTGGTCTTTTAATTGCCCATTTAACTTCTTTAGAAACACCGCGTACTTTGGATACACCAGAATCTGCGAGCCAAAAGCTGGAGAGACGCTTGTTGTATCAGCTGCTGCAGGTGCTGTAGGCAGTATCGTGGGTCAAATTGGAAAAATTATGGGTACATCATCTTTTTATGTAATAATAATTTGTAGTTAAAAGTGGATGTTCACAAACAAGCCATTACCTTTAATTTTTTCAAACAGGACAAAGAGTTCTGGGCTACGCTGGAACTGACGATAAAGTTGATTGGCTCAAAAATTCATTGGGATTCGACGAAGCTTTCAATTACAAGAAGGTGGACTTGAGCCAAACTTTGGAGAAACATGCACCCAAAGGAGTTGATTGCTACTTCGATAATGTGAGTAAAAAAAATGCAGAAGCCTGATAACGAAAAATATTTTAATACTTTGTTTAAATATTGTAAACATATTAAAGGTGGGAGGGGAATTCACATACGAAGTATGTGGGAAGATGAACCGTGGGGGCCGAATTTCCCTGTGTGGTGCCATCAGCACTTACAATGAAGAAGGGACCCGAGCAACCAGTAAGATTTTAACGAAATCTGTCTGAAGATATAATATAAACTTCTCTAAAGTATAGGAAGTATTTAAAGTAGAACTATAATTTTTGATTCGATGATAGTAAAATGGACATTGCATGTATGGTGTTACTCCGGATGTATCAATGAGTTTATTTATTTTAAAAAAACGAAAATTTTAAATAATTGTGATGATCATCTAGTTCCTTTTGACTACTATTCCTTCATCTACAAGGGACTTAAAATGGAAGGATTCATGGTGTCGCAATGGTTAGATGAATGGTTTGATGGAATTAAACAGCTTCGAGACTGGATCCTTGAGGTGAGATCAATATTCGTAAATAAATTAGTACGTATTTGCAAAATACCATTACGCCGCATTTCGAATGGTAGGACCTTAAGTAATTACTGTAAACAATTTATTGCCTTTGCTCCATACAGGGACAAATCAAAGTGCAGGAGACGGTGAATGAAGGTTTTGAAATCATGCCTCAAGCTTTCATAGATATGCTCCAAGGGAAAAATACTGGCAAACAAATAATTAAGGCTTGAGGTTGAGGGCAACAAACTCCAATTCGGATTGTTTTTCATGGCGTAATTATAGATTTTAACAAGCATTTCACTTCCAAACGGAACAAATAAATCGGGATGTTTGTAAATATTTCCAGAAATTTTGTCACAAGTTATTTTGCAAAATCTATTTGAGAAACCTAATTTGGGATGCATAAAATTACGGGAGCTAATTTACGGGAGTACGGATTGGCGCATCGGCTTCATTCTGTTTTTAAATGATAGGATATCACAACCGTCAAAATGTCTGATGGTTTTAGTTGAATTCGGTTTTATCACTTTTGCACAATTAAGTAATTAATTTCAATAATTTAATTAGCATCTGCATAAGATGAAGGTATTCACCACCATATGGCAGTTATTTACAGTATCGTGCACATTGAACTACGTAACTGTATGTAATTACATATATCTTAACTGTAGGATTTGACACAATTTTAGGAATTTGAATGGGACGAAATCCCATTCCAAAAAATACGAAGCATAAATATGGATCCGCACTTGAAATTCAAATTAATTCCTTTAATTCCTTCTAGACCAAATGAAGCAGAAATGTCATCAGTCCGAACATTTACTTGTGAACAACTTTGATACTATGAAAATACTAATCGAAAATGGAAATGTTTATTACTGGGCCAGCTTATTTGTAATTTGGTTTGGAAATAATTATTGCAAGCATCAAGTAATGCAATGCAATCAATATGCTGATCTCATTCATAAATGATAAGCAATCTTGAAAACAGTCCGTAGGGTAGGTAGTCACATTTACTTGAATTCAGCAGTAACGTTATATGTACATATTCCACTTCAGATTAACATACCTACCTACAATGTAAGTACATGTTGTCCATGTCCATGTCCATGACCATGAGTAAATAAATACCAGAAAAGGGGAAAAGCGGCTCTTGCTTTGGCTATTTTTGGCATATGTAAATGTTATAGGTACATAATAGTAGCAGAAGGGGACTTGCTGTGAGAGACAGGAATCCTCATTGTGATGTGGACGGCAGCAGGAGGCTATAGAGAACCGAACGCTTCCCTTGCATTCCATGATTAATCCACTCAACGACTCAACTCCCACTCACAATCACAATACACAATACACCCATTCGCGAGTTCCTACTCTGGTCTCGTCTCCTACAGTCTACAGACTACGACTACAGACAGTGCAGTGCAGCCTTTTTTTGTTATTTACCACCTGAGCCAGAGTCAGAAGAACAAAAAATGCTTACCCTTGTAAATTACTGCAATTATTTCCACGACCGTATCATAAGCTCATTTAATCTCTCCTTCGTAAGACTAGGACTAGCTGCTGCAGATACATGGACCCCGTTTTATTTTTACAATTCTACAAGGAGCAGGTAAAACACTAAAAGCTTCCATTTCATTAACGCGGCCTGCATCTAACTCACCATCACCACGCACATCATGTCTACTCTTTATATTTAACTACAAAATATCACAGTTCATGTTCATGTGCTAGTGTAAAACTATTATGCGAAAATTGCTGCGAAAGTTGTTACTTATACTAGTACATAAAAATACTTTTTTTGAGTCATCTTGGCATTAGCATTTGAGCAATTGTAATTATTTAGGCAACCAGAAAGCGTAACAAGCACGAATAGCATTTCAAAGCATGTGTATGGTAATCACCACTTTTTTAAGCTTTGGAAACCTACTTAGACAGGAAATGCAATTTTTTTTGAAAAAGCTTAAACAGCATAAAAAGCCCATTGAGTTCCAAAACAGCATATTTTTAGCATTTTAGAGCCGAAAAAGCATAATTTTAGTATTTTGAGCTAGATTTTTAATTTTAAGAATTAATTTTTGTGTAAAAAGCCATTTTAAAAATGTTTTTGAAAAAATTGTAGCTTCTGTAAGCCCAAATTTTAAAATATTTTTCAATTGACTCTGAAACACTAAAAATGGCTTTATTTTAGTATTTGGAGGGATCAAAAAAATATTTAGAGCATTTTTAGACTAAAAAACGCATTATTTTACATACTATCAAAAATGCCGTTTCAAAAAGCATAAAAAGCATTTTGAACTGA
>JAAXYX010001792.1:0-20596 GCA_036851915.1 Ptenothrix huangshanensis | reverse complement strand
CACAAGATAACCTAGTCAACGCACACAGGTAGTGTTACGAGCTAAACTTTGTCAGAGAGAATGGACAGTACGTCCTTCTCCACCGACTTCTCAGCGAAGACTAGCTGCCACACTTAGGACCCTATTACACATAGGGCCTTTTGGCTTTTTCGGAGTTTTTTGGCCTTCCCGGTGCATTCCCTTGTGACCTCAAGGTTATAGGATCCACATCCCTGAAATATTTTCCACTAATATGGAGGAATGCAGTATGCACTACAATAATTTTCATGTGTTTTGATCCGCTGGGTCCTCTTATGGTTCAGAAGTTATAGCATCCCAAAGTTTGAATTTAATGGGCTATGTCACACTTAGGCGCTCTCCCCCTACTGTAAAAATTATACAATTTTAAAACAAGGAAAAAGGCATCTAATACGCTGAAAACCTATTGATATTTAGTATTTATAATCTTGACCGACATTTGGGTGCATCTAAAATACATCCTGTATGCATTAAAAATACATCTTGTACTGAAAGTAGCTTTCGAGATAAACTTTCAATTCGTTTTAAATGCGCCCAAACGTGGTTCAAGATAATACAAAAATATTATTAGGTTTTTGCAAAGACATACACCACTTTTTATGGTGTTGTTACTTGTAAACCCGCGAGTAGTAATATTCGTCCCATGTCCCACCCCTACTACCCTACAGTTTATAATACTGTCGAAGTGTCTGCCATTTTGTTGTTTCGTATGTTTGTATTTAATTTGTCTGCTGCCGTGGAACGAGTACTTGGAAGCCGAACTTTACATTGAGTTTACAACTTTTCTGCTTTATTTAGTTTGCACTGTTTGCAGCATTCTGGGATAATGTTTTACGAACTTTATTCTATTTTTTGAAGATAATGGCTTCGCAAGGTCGCATCACTAATCAGCAGTCGTCATCAACGCTGAATTCGTCGGTCAGGTCGGCCCAAAAGTCATTCAGTTTCAGCCAACTCTGACTTCGTGAGCACATGTATCGTCACTACTTGCAACCTCCGACCAATTATTTCGGTGAATTTTTAGGAACTACGTACATTTTATTCTCTACTAGAAAACTTTCACAGTTCCGAATTGGGTTAAAAACTGAAGTACTTTTCGAATGAAAATGACAAACGACTTCCATCCAAAAATCGTTTATACAGCAATGACACGGCTGATTATACAATACATACAAAAATGCACTGCATTGATTTACGATGGTTGATTTTTTCATGATGGAACCCTGATCTAGCGTATTTGGTGAAAAATCCCCATAGTGAAATGTAAGAATGGTGTTTGAATCAGAAGCGGTGCAATAACATAAAGAGTTCATAAATACAACACAACTTCGCCATTATAGTATTAATTTAATTATTAAATGCTTGATCACATATTTCACACAAATAAATCGAATATATGAAATTCTATAGTCAAATAATTTCCCTCACAGCCATATCTCTCCTTCTCCCTTAGACGGATATTTTGTAGCTGATATGGGTACATTTGACTTGTCATTACAAGATAATTACATAATTTAGACAAGCACGAAAAAGTAGATGATAGACGGTAAAAATTCCTTCTTTGATTTCACAATTTCACTACATATTCATATCATACCTAGTTGTTCGAGCATCTCCACGTTCAAAATGACATAATTAGTGTAACTATAATCAAAATAATAATGTAATCGTACAAACATCAGTCAAAAACTCGATTAACGTGATCAACAAAATTTAACCCTATAAACAAGAAACTAAAAGTGAATAATACGTAATAATAAATAACCATCACGCAGTACTCCGTGGCAAAATCTGTACACAATCCATTACCATGCAGCAACAACCTAAACAGTATTACATACTGACCAACCACGTTGTATTTAAAAGGGAAAGTAGTGTCTATAACAAACAAAATTGAAAATTCACCTCTAACGACAAAATCGAAAACTTCTAAAACAGCAATAATTTTAATAACACACAGCAAATTGTAATAATTGTAAAACCCAACAAAGAAAAAATTATGAGTGTAAATTTTCCCAGTCAGCTGAAAAGGACATATTATACTATAATGATAACAACTAGAAGAATTTTAAGACTTTCGCCTAAACGAAGCCGAAATTTTTAGTTTTAATGGCCATCAGGATCTTGTTTCTCAAAATATATCGTGAAGAGTAGAGTGGGACATACAGTCTAGAAATACAAGTATTGGCTGTAGGCAAATGAGTGTCGTCTGCAGGTCGAATAGTTACACTAGGCATGGGTTGAAAACCATCTTCTGACGCAGGCAAAGCTGGAGAGCCCGTCCAAAAATAAACTAACTCTTGCCGTTCTAAATTGGTCATTTTTTCAACGATTGACCACAACCATTTCTTGAATCGCAGGAGCTTTTCACTTGACTCACCACTCTCATCATTAAATGAAGTGTAAGAAATTAGTGTTGCAACATTTATATCACCAACCCCGTTTAGGAGGAGTCGAAGATCTTCCGCCGTTAAACCTATATTTTAAAACAAAACAATTACAAATCTGAGAATGCACTTTATTTTAAATAAAATTAAACGGTAAAGATTTCTTCAGAATTTACTTACCTTCCAAGGCTGAAGAAGGAATTACATCATACACACCATTGCGAATCTCTTCCAATGCTTTATGTTGAGACTTAACCATTCTATATTCCGCATACTTGTGAACATAGTCATATACATTGTTTTCATTGACTTCAATATTACGACCACCATAAGCTAATTCTACGTTACGTCCCCCTTCATCCGCACTCAAATCCAAGCTGCAAAGTTAAGAACAAAATTAAAGTATACACTAAAGATCACCACAACATGAAATACCTTTATGTAATTCAAATCAAACAAGCGTGTCTTCAAAAGGAATCAGCAAATTCTGCTGCATTATATAAATGCTCCTTAGGTGAACAAATTAAACTTTTAAGTGACAAAAACATATTTTGACACTTATGTCTTTTAAATTTACCTAAATGTAAGTTCCATGGCAGAAAAGAGTCGATCACTATCTTTATTTTCGGCATCAAGAACAAGTTGTCGGAAACTTTCATACATGACTGGGTCGAAGAATGCCATATCATGGAACCGTATAGGACGACCCAGGATGTATTTGATCACATGACGATTCAGGGACATTGGACAAAGCTCATTTTGAAGAAGACATAAACCAATGATTCTGTAAATAATAAAATAATATATATTATGCTCACAGTTGTTCAAGCCAACTTTGATAATAATTTAGTTTGTGGAAGTGTAGTTACCTGCCAACATTTCGAAAAGCATTCAGTCTCTCAGGTGTGATTTTTCCCTGTCGGGGAGAAAAGAAACCTTTCTTCCCAGGCTGATAAAATAACGGACTGCAGTCATCACTTGCTTCGTTCGACCACTCTTCCCCTTCAGTGTTTCCTCCTTTCTTTCCTGCACCGGCAGTAGTTCCACCAGAGGTTCCACTCACTGGGCCACCACTTCCACCAGTACCAGCAGTACTAGAATTTTTCGTAAAGTTGAACACGTCTAGATCTATTAAAGCTTCTCCGGAGATTTCTCTTGAATGAGTTAATATTAATTCCACAGCTTCATCTACACGCTGTTTTAAAGTGTCCTCCGATGCTAGTAAAATGAGAAGTTGAGGAGGAGGGAGTTCCAATAGCATTCCTGTTATTTTAGGTGCTAAGGAAGGGCGTAGAGCATGAATCTAAAAAAGCCAAACAGGTATGACAATTAGTAACTTTTTTCAAAACATCCCAAATTCATATGTATAACTTTAAATATTAAAAATGATCCATGAAATTTAAATCGATTAGATAAACGGACTTCATGGAAAAGTTCATAGCCGTTTTATATGCATACGTAATTCGCCCAATTTAACCACGCATTAAATGACAACATTATGTTAGTTAAACTTCATACCTTGCTATAGAGTCGTTCACCGATTTGTTGTTGATGACTGGAAAGATGATCATTGAGCGAGGATGGATTCGAGGAGCCTTCTCCAGTACTTGAAGATGGATGGAAAGGTCGTGCATCCAGTGATAAATTCCTTCGAATTTCACGTACACGAGGAGATCCTCTCTGAATACAAACGCAAAATTTAGGCCTGGATCCAACAACGGTTTTAAATAAAATGGATACTACCGATATAAATATTAAGTATAACCTTCACCTTGACTATTCGAACTTGTTGGCCCCTTCGAATATAATCTTCTCTTAGACGAAGCCGTTGTAGAACATTAAACTGCGTTCCGTACTTACTGCCTACTAAACATCCTTCCAAATTCGGTATTCTTTCTTCACTTAATATCGCCTTTAAAAAATCAACAATACATACCATTCAATAGACATAACCTTTGTATATTAACTTAACATGTACATGCACACTTTTACTTTTACATCCCAATTTTCATCTAAAAAATCACAAACCTCGGCGATGGCGGTATAAAAGCTTCTAGCTACTCCAGAACCTTCGCCTGGTTCATCCTTGAAAGTAACCTGAAAATATTACCAATAGTTTTGTAATCTTTCCGAATACAATACAAATACGCTACGAAACGCTAAATATTTCGAATCAAGAACTGATGCTTACTTTAACGCGGTTGACTGCCAAGGGTGGATGAGGTGATGTGGCTCGGCGATGAGCGGAACTATAATGATTATTCAACTCCTTAAAAGTTGAAATGATGAGCTGATTCTTGTCTCTCTCTAATTTTGACAAAGTTAAGTCTCGTTGTTGTGAATTTCTCAACCGTTCCATTTCTCGTCTAAACCGACTTTCTTTCACTGGAAAACCGCCCAATTCAGAGATTACAGATCCCGGTTCTAGACCAACATCATCCACAAAAACACGTCCAAACAGTTCCAGAGTTAGACGCCAACGTCCGAGGAGAACTTCATCCGAAATCATTGAAGAATTAAATAGAACTAGTTGTTGCGTTGTAACAGTTTGATTAGCTTCTCCGATTTTACGTCCAGTCAATGGTGTCAGAGTAGGTAATTTTAAAGATGTAGTTGTAGGAGGCTGACAAGATGTAGTTTCAACAGTAACATGAGCTGACACATTATCAGAAGCGGAATCCATGGGTACTACCAAAATATCTGGTGCGTCGTTATTCGCCCCTTCCTGTTTTGTATAAACAAAATAAATCCATAAATTCCATATATATATTCCGTAATATTCCAACATAAGAACTGCTCAATGAATTTTAAACTACCTAGGGGCTACAAAATAAATACAACTTGAAAAATATCCAAAAAAAAAAGATGTAAACGATTAAGGTTGTCTCACATTCATAGCTACAGCACCGGCAGGTCGGTGACAAACAATTACACTTTTTCCTGGAGACCGTCCCACGTTTATGTCCACTGCAGAAGTAGAAGGTTCTGCTACTAAACCTGTTGGCTGTACACTGGAACCTAAATTACTTGAACTTCCTTGTCCAGACAATGGGCTTCCACTTCGAGATAATTTCTTTGCTGATACAATTATTGGAGCTCGAAGAATGGTTGATGAATTAAGAGATCCGCTTACTGCAAGACTGTCTCTGTCACTTTCACCTGCTACGCTTGACAAACTTGCCATGCTTAAATCTTGGGGCGCACTTTGGGGTTGACCCCATTTACTGGGAGATGATGAGGTCGAAGTCACCCCAGCTGGTGCTGAGGAGGAAGACGATGATTGGCTACTTATATTTAATTCGGGAACAGGTGTTATTTTTACAAGCGGTGGAGGCTTCGACAGTGGGATAGAAATTATAGATTCGGTTGGTAAACTACGGCTACTTGAGCTTTCTCCCAATGCTCCAGTTCCAACAATGGGTTCACTATTGTCATTTCCAGATTTTGATTGAGATTTTGCGAAAGAGGAACTTGCAGTTATATTTTTACTTGTTTCGGTCGATTCTTCATCTATAGACATTTCTTCTTCCTCCACAATGGCGTCATCGGATGACATTCTAGATTTCTTGGCAAGTAGAGCTGAATAGCTTGGCGTGTCCTCCGTTCGGGAAGTTAACCCTAACTGAGAGGTACGAATTTCCATTAGCGACGAGTTAGCAGTTCCCTTGGGCAATCCGAATAAATCTTCTTTTCGAGCATTCGGCTGGAGCAAATGAGGCTTTTCCGCTAAAGGAAGACTCTCACCCACGGTGGACTGTTAAAAATCAACACCATAAATGTACAATACATACAATATGTGACACCATACTCATCGAGTACACCCGGTTTGAATGCGCTTCATAGAGAAGATTAGCTATTGGTGCTTTCACACTTACGTCAAGGACCAGACATATTTAATCATGAGCAAAAAATGTTTTATACTGTGAAGTAAAAAATTCTTATTTCACACCACTGAAATAGTAGTACTCAACAAACAACATGTTTAAAAACAATTTATTATTTTTACCTGAAAAGGGTCAGGAGGGAGACACCCAAGGCAAAGAGTAGAATCCGATCTCTGGAAAAACAAATGCTTTCTGCCAGCCGAATTTTTGCCGATCGCACTATTCTGCGAAACTTCTTCGTCATAATCACCTAAGTCTACCACGTTGTTGAGAGCAGACTGAGCCGAAGCAAAACTCATATCATCGGGTTCATCCGGATCGTGCACAATAATATTATCAAAATCTGTTGTCGCATCTCCACTCGAAACTCCTTGAGAATTGACGGAATTATCACTACCACTCCGTAAGAAGTAAATCAGAGAGTCAAAGACATATGCTACGTGCTTGAGACTCGAAACATCGATCACAGGCAGACTGTCAAAATGTTCGGCATTGTGTGCTCGCATAAGTGACAAAGAATATGACAGGAATTCCCTCCTAGCTAAATTCATTTCATCCCTTTCCCGTGTTGACCTTCCATCAGAAGCTAAGCCACCAGCTCTTGACCACGGCGTGGATGCCGTACCACTGGTACGATTGCGAATAACCTGCAGGGTGGAATGAGTGGGAAGGCCAGATTCATTCGAAGTCGTTAACGATCCGCCAAATCGAAGCTGAGCCTCTGTAGAATCCATCACAGTGAGTAACCATTCCCAAACTGTCAAAAGACGCCTGTCCAGATGAACCTGGAGTTTGTTTAAATCTTCTTGTGTCACTTCCAATTTCCGTGGAAGGCGAGACTGACTTGCGGGATAGTCGGGGATAAATTTCAGTAAGTCACCAATTTCTCTCATTATGATTCCAAATGCTCTGGCTAATCCAGATGCCGTTGTCGCCATCGTCACAGAGTCCTGACTACTCGCGGCAGCAGCTGCTGCGGCCGCTACTGCTGTTGTAGCCGCTGACCGTCTCATCGTTCCAGAGGTGTGGTCGATAAAAACTAGCCCACTTGTGGTTCCAGACCGGACCCCATTCGCCTCACGATTTCTTATGGCCCATTGCATAGAGACTGGAGCTAGATTGCCTCGCTGAGAACTTCCTCCTTGTGTATTACTTCTTCTTTCAAAAATTTGTTCCTCTCCAATCACAAATTCGTCAACAACACTACTATTTGCATTATTTCCACTTCCAGATGCTGTTCCTCCTGATGCTCCTGCTGCATTTGCACCTCCTCCAGAAGTACCGGTATTACCTACAGTGACGGTATCACGATCATCACTCTCATTTCCTTCTGACTCGTCTTCGTCGTCATCTTCGTCTTCCTGCAATTACCACCATAATTCCAAGGCTTGTTAACATTTTTATAATTCCGTTATAAAACAAACGCACACGGCAACAAATAATTACATCGTAGTAAATGCTGTAAACCAATTAAATGGTATGTGAAATGAACGACACCGACGCCCACAATTAATGGCATCTTCAATGACGGCATTTGTCGTAATTATAGTAAATAACAAATAATAACCATAAAAATAACCGAAGTATATTCAATTCTCAATTCTTAATATAATTTTAAAGGCTCCCTTAACTGCGCACAGGGTCTTCTCCCACACGCTTGAGAGTACCCAAACATGCAATACACCATTCGACGCGAAATGCGACGGAGATGACCGTAGGCTAGGTTAAAATCTGATCAAAACGGCGGGAAACCGCCAAAATGCCAAAAAACGCCAGACCTGGCGTCAAAACTTAATTTTTTAAAAAATGTTACAAAATGGTTAAATACAACATTTACAACGTTTACTTTCTGCTGAATCATACTACGAACCTGCTGAGTTGAGTCATCCGAATCGTCCTCGGAGAACAAGGCGAGGTTAGCAACGCCACCGCCAGTGTCGGAACCTGCTGTAGCATGCGTCTGTATGCTTCTCTGTGCCACGGACGCAGCATCGTTCAGGTTACTTTGGTTGTCATCGGAATCGCTTTCTGACTCCGCAAGTAAATCCAACTCCATATCAGATTCCTGCTCTCCGCTTTCGGCCATTGGCTGATCCGCGTGATGACCCGATCCTGAACCTTGACCTCTCTCATCTCTCTCATCAACATTATCCATGTCATTATCGTTGACATCGTGATCTTGGTCCTGTTCATCCATTCCATCGTCACCATCTTGATCCCCATCCCCTTCTCCCTCATCATTAGCATGAACAAAGGAGCTATCTCCACGTCGAGATGACGATTCTCCGGTCACTATTTGAATTGGATGAGATTCTGCATCTAGCTGAGAAGAATGTGTCGGGTTTGAAGCTTCAGAAGTTGACATCTGATCGCCTTCCCCGCCAGCACTATTTGAATAAGGCTGCAGTGGTTCCACACTAAACAGTTCTTCACTTGCCTATAAAAATAGAAATCCCATTGCGAATTAAAAGTAAAAAATAGATATTCAATTTCAATGAGTAACGAGATAAGTTGCTTGTTACGGACATTTTGATGATACCACCTAATATTTACATAACATATCGCCACTAAAACATGACAGGAAAATTACTTACAAATTCAGAAGAAGCTGGCAGAAGTGGGAATGCAGCAGTTGGCCTTGCTACTCCTAATCGGACAGGTGCGATTTGTGAATTCGCGATTTCGCATAGTTCTTCAATCGATAACGTAATAAGAGATGTAAAAACCTTTCGACAAGATTCAACGTGAGCTGGTGTGATACCCTTCTTGGCAAGAGGGGCTAGTTCCACGCTGATAATAACAAATATTCTGACCACAGAACGAATAAATCGTCTTGCCACCATTTCAGCTTCTGCCTGCCTACCAGGAGACTTTGACTGCAGTTCTCGAATTATAGTTGTGAGCAAAATGTCCATCATCTACAAAAGTCATAACATTTTCAAAACAACGCAACTATGATCTGAATTCAACGCAGTAAGTAGTAATTAGTATTTCCTACTGATTTATACCTCACTGTTGCACTTCACGAGGATTTTATACGTGAATTTATCCAGTAGTGCTGTTCCACTTTGTTCATCCCCCCCTGAATCCGAAGTATAGCCAGATAAAATCATTGCCTTCACAGCGGCCCAATCGTCAAGCAATTGTTCCAAAGCTGTTCTACTAAATCGTGGAGGTTGTAAATCATGGTCGGGCATATCTGCATCCGCTATACAAAGTTAATAATATTTCAATTAAAATAGACTTACTTAGGCTTACGTAGCAGCACTAACCGAATATGTCTATACAATTAAATTGAATACATACCAACATCCGCAGGCTTCCTTTGAGAGCTAGCAGTAGCTCGAGTTCGTGTCGTACGATACTGCTTTTGCTCTAGCAACTGACGGCCAGCTGTCTGTACCAAGAAGAGGAGAATGTTCTCGCCCCTGCAAAAATACATTAATATTGCATTAAACTTGTAAAGAAAATAATTAATAACAAAGTAGCTGAAATTAATGAAATAATTTAAACAACAAACCTGGAATTATTCATAGACACTAGATCGGTGTCTCCCACAAGTTTACACAGAAGTTCATATCTGGTTTGCTGATTCCCCATAACTAAGGCTTTGCATTTGCACTTCTCCCAACAATCGCAATACGCAGTGGGCGAAGTTCTCTTTAGCTTGCAGTCATGTCCTTTATGACAAACTCTGGCACACTCAGTGCAACAGCAGAGGGAACCAACCAAACCACAAGTGCGGCACTCGAATATATCCTGAAAGTTCACAGGTGTCAAGTTTTACCGCTAATGCTCACATAATCTTTGTCATCATTAGCTGAATAATACCTGACTAAAGGATCTAGGCAACTACTAACTGGTGAGGCTAACAAGTACTTGTATTGATTTGATTCACTGTATTCAGTTCAAAAACAATTAAAATACCATTTGCATGCAAATAGTCATTTGCATTAAAGAAACTGAAGTCCCTCTTACCTGGTTGATATGCTCTGCTCCAGTCCAAGTAAAACTACAGGTATCATTGCAGCACAAAACATGGAGAGGAGAATCGTCTGGAAGAGATCCAGGGGGATAAACCATGGACATCATGATCTTTTTCTGGACATCTGGATCCGGCGATCTATCTTTGGAGATTTTCTGAATAGCCTCGAAAATTGTAAGAGCTGCTGGATAAGCACGACTAGACACAGCCAACATAAATGGAGTCTGACCTTTGGCATCTCTGTAAATAAACAAGCAAGTTATTAATGGTCTGATCGTATTTCTTAGATCATACAACTTATTGTAAACAATAAAACAGTATGACAATAGGTAGAAATAATACAAAAAAAACCATGACCATACGCAATGTTGCATGCAATAATTTACACTATCCTCACCGTTCTCCTAATAGTTGATGTAAATGAGGCTCCAAAGCAAAACTATCACACATCAGCTTTAGCGCACTGAGGGCATTTTTTACTCTTTCATTAGGATCCCACACGCAGGAGGAAACTTGCATTGAGCCGGAGGTCTGTGAAGATGATCCTGCTGTCAGACCAGAAGATCCAAATGCTCGGAATCCCATGGCATTGCCAGACTCGTTACTCTCATTAGAGTCATCTGCATCCAGCCCCATAGACGATGATATTTGAGACGAGTGACTAGGTAACGCTAATGGGGCGTAACTATCTTCTGGTTCATGTATGGACTGATTTGCTCTTCTCATCATATCCCGCAATACATTCGAAGGACTCGAGGTCTGAGAATTTCTTCCAGCTGAAAAGCAGCAATTAGATGTATTTGTAAAGACATATATTTTTTATTTCATTTTCAGCATGAGAGTATTTATCTAAAATGTTTCACATTTATTATATCACCATACCTGAAGAACCTCCTGGAGTGCTAAGCACAGCTGCAATAGTTTCAATGCTGGACTCCATGTGCGTGTGAAATGGATTTGATGGAGAGGGGCAAGTACCCGAGCCGCCTGTGTTAGGATTTGAACTACCAGGCGTAGAATTGGCAGGCTCTGACTCTCTGTTAGTAGTAGGCATAGCCATGGAGACACAAACATGAAAAATGTTCCGATTCCCGTCACACCTTTCAAACAACACTTTATTCAGATTTGCGCTACCGGGCTTGGATTGGATCTCGTAGTCGAGGCCTATGAGAACTTGGCGGACTCCCTCAATGTCACACTTGAGAATCTTGGACATCAGTAATTGTGTTTCCATGGCCAAGACCAGGACACCTACTTGATTCTTCTGTTGGGCACCTACATGAGGAAGTGCATGAATCCCGATTCCAACACACTTAAGAGGAGGCAAATCCACTAGTATAGGGTCTTTAATGGCTTCCAAACAGTCTTTAACCAACGGATAAATAGTACCGTTTCCATCTCTTAATATGCTCATAAATTCACTATCCCCACTGCAGTTAAGACTTATCATTGATGGATCCAAACCAAGGAAAGCTCCTGTGTCTGATGGAAAACAACTTTCACTCTCTACCTTCCCACTGCTCAAATTATAGGACTTATAAATAAGTTTCTTTCCGTCCCGAACAACACCGTGAATTCCCACTGCATCTACACTCAAACTCAAAACATTGCTCAAATCCTGAAGGTGAACCCTACGTGGGATTTTTTGAATGCAATCTGGCGACTTTGGCAGAATGCCATTCTTAACAAGTTGCAATTCATCCAAACGCAACAATCTACAATCCTGAAGCATCGACGTAACATCTTCTTCCTTTCCATCTTTATTAATCATGATTTCCTTAACTTCCTTTCCGCTGGTCGATGAACCACTGCTCGAACCAGAACCAGTTCCACTTCCACACGCTGACTGAAATCTGATGACCGCGTAAGATCCATCAATTTTTAAAACTTTTCCTATCGGCACGTTTTTAGAGTCTTCCACAAATACGACATCCTTTAATTGCCACTCTTCTTCATCCTTTTTCTCGTGACCGTCTCTCATTGTTAGACTTTTCTTAACTCGTTTTTGGGACGTTGAAGGGATTGTGGTGTCGGAACATGTTGAACTAGCCGGAGAAGGGGGAGGCGGCATGGTTTCTGAAGAGCGAGGTTCCGATTTCTTTACCTCAGCAGGTGGCGGTCCAGGCAATAATTTAAAACGACACTTATCTGCTAGATTCCACGCAGAGTTTAAAAGCTGACCAACTTTTGGAATACCACCACAAACCGTGAAACCAATAGAGCCAGCCTGATACATAGGTGCTACACGCATGAGAACTTGGCTTCCAGTGGTAATTTCGTTTCCAGAAGGAGCATTACCCACAGAACCGGAGTTTCCACCAGAAGTTCCAGCTGGACCACTATGACTAATTTGAGCGGTACTACCGCTGCTCCCACCAGCTGGTTTGTGCTGTTTTTTGGACTTTGTTCTGTATTTATCCCACAACTTCTTTCTCTGATTGAATGGTAATACACCCCACCAGTACAATGTGTTCGACTCTGTCCTAGCCAAAGTGTACAAATTGCATACGACGAGTTGAACTATCTTTTGATTCTGGAAAGAATCTTGAAATACATGAGAGCTGTGTTCCAGGCGCGATGCAACATGAGCAATGGATTCGTCCACCCAAGAAGAAACTTTCCCAGATTCAGTGGCGACAGAACAGCGAATTGAAGATGACGAAATACAAGTCACCTTTTCATTAGATAGACCTAATTGAATCGCGCGAGGATGAAAAATGGAAGGATTCTGAAATTAAAGAAGTTCCCAAACCAAATAAAATTACAAATACCACGCTCCACTAAATTCTTTGAGATAGAAATAAACCATTCAAAAATGTTGTTTTAAAATACGTCAAAACTACGTGCACTTACTTCGTGGTGTTTGTAAGGCTCAACTTCAACCCATTTCCACTGATACAGAATACCATTAGCACCCACTGCTACTAATTCACTGTGCATAGCGGCAATTGCCACAAATTTCAAATTCTTGGACCCATCTGGCCAGTATTCGATTTCATCGGAAAGCCATATAGGGCTACATTGATTCAATGCCGCTGGATTACTGGAGCTGCCACTTGTTCCGGCTTGTGCCTGACCAGATTTAGACGCTGAACGATTAGCATCGGACGGAGCTCCATCGTTTGAATTATTGTTCCAAGGCTCACGCAAAGCATTTTCTAGCCAGCGTCTGGGCCCAAAATACTGTCGATCTCTCCATCTTGAAAAGCTATCTCTATCTGCTCCCTCAACTCCCGCACCACTTCCACCACTGCGGTCTGACTGTCTCAATGTTCTGGCTCCGGCAGCAGATCTACTACAAATTACATGAACATATTTAATTTAATTTTAACGATTATATCATACCAACCTTAGTATTATCCTGCTACTTAGCTTAAAGAAGCCTACGTAATGTACATGATCAATACACCATATAGTAATTCGGCTTACTTTCTTAACGAAGAGTAGGCAAACATATCATCTGGAAAGACAGCATCCACTGCGTCTGAGAGCATGACTGGATCTGCTGCACCACTTATACCGCTGTCAAGCAGTGACATTAAATCTTCTGAGACATACGAATCTTGTGAATCATCTGCGTCATCCCCCTCTTCGTCATCACGTGACAATAAATTATTCACGGCCAAATTCACGTCCAGATTTGTCCGCTGAAGTTCACGGATAATTAGACTTCGGGATTTCCCTTGAAGCACCATTTGTGCTTGATTTATTAGGTCCTCAGGGACATATTGGGCTGGAACGACAGGACGCGAAGATGCCATTATCACTCCAGTTCCACGGCCCCCGCGTAATGTTGCGGTGCGATTAATTCGTGCCCTCTGCCGTTGCTGTTGGCGAGCCGAACCACCGCTGAATGGTTTACTAGTTCTGAAAATGGTTGCATAGGAGCAAAATAATAATCTTCTACTTTTCCCAATTTCATGCTATCATAGATGACAAATATTCACGGGCTTGTACATTAATTGCATAATATAATCATTAAACTATCACATACACCATATTAAGATTTGAGAATAATAGTGCAAATAGGAATGAAAAACCAATCGTCAAACTAATTTTCACCCGCTCATTACTAAGTTTAATATTCATTCAGAAGAATTTAGTCTTAGTTGCTAATCGTTAAGCCTATCCCCATTAGTAGACGCTTAGCAAGTACATATCTACTATCAAGTAAATTGTGAATTGTCAACGCTGCATTTAATTAAATAAAAAACTGTAGCACGTTGCATCATTGAATATGTAAGTATTGCAAAGTAAACAAGTTTAACGGTCCAATCAAATTCTAACATCAAACCTTTATTTAATAAATTAATGTTTTGTAAACTCATTAACTTTTAGTACTGAGCTTGATGCATGCATGCATGCAGTTATAAGGTCATGTATACTAGATTTCAGACAATATCTCACTTCTACAATATTCAATATAATTATATACTTGCAAATTTATTAACTTATGAAGTGCAGAAAAACTAAGCTCTTATATGCTACCTAAACTTTAAAGCTGTAAGACAATGCCTTTTGTCGAAAATAATAAAAATTTATCTCAAATAAATAAAAAATAACTACAGTATTAAGGCAGACTAAAGACTATCAAAACTTCAGTGAAATTTCAAAGTAATACAAACAGCATGTATAATTGCACTAGCAAAGCAAACTGCCCCATTCTGATTAGTTAAGTTGTAAAACAAATTTTAATCGCGGTGCGCATATAGGTAATGACTATGATATAAGATACAGTCAGTTGTTCATATTAAAAAATTAAAATGGCGATAAAAGAAAAGCAAAGTGAAATATGTATAATAATAATATTTGCTAATAAATACTTCAAAGGCGCAAAAATATCTTAAATTATGGTGTCATTTAGCAAGCCACTGATTCAATATTAAACACAACTTACGTTTTTGATGCTTCATTTCGGCTTAAGTCGAGCCTGTCGGAAATAACTGAGAAAGCTAATCGGGCAACTCTTCCATCTTCAAATAAACAGGCAATATGTGCTGGTCCAACAGCGACCTGACGAACACTTGGACCCCCACGGAGTGTGGATAATACAGATGGGACGTTTAACCCATATCGATTGATTTTTTCCCCAAGCTCTCGTAGTCTAAATGATTAGTCATATATGATTATTCTCATTTTCAAAACTAAATTAAATCAGCTATTCACAACGGATTTAGCTTCAAACTTAACTACAGGACTGATATAATACTTATTCGAAGTATGCGGATCGTAGACACTGGACCTGATAATCTGAATCAAGTTCCACAACTTGCAACTTTAAGCTTTACTTACCGTTCTGCAAACTGTTCGTCAGATCCAGGAAGTGGGTGAACAACAAAATGGACCGACGACATGTCATATAGCGGAGCTTGTAGCTTTCACGAACAACATGCAGTCTCCACTGCAACTGTAGTTTCCAATTTACCCCAAGTAAATACAAATTCCTTTTACTCTCCTTTGAAGGTTCTAAAATTAAATTTTTCATCGTATTACTTCACCAGTGAAGATCACACTTTGACTTTGACTACCATTTCAAACTACCGCTACAATTTAAATAATATATCGTCCTTAAAGGTGCAAAGCTTAACATCTTTTCTGCACTGTTATGGAATTTTTCAGAGAAAGCAAAGTTGCACACCTTCCACATTCAACGACGACATATTTTTTGCATGTCATGCGTACAAATATAAAATCTTTAGAATTAAAATAGTTCAATAATTCTGTAGACCGTGAAATATGTAAATATGAAATTTCATCTCTCTACCTTCAACTTATTGCCTAATGGGTTCAGATGACTAATATCGGCTTCGTTCTTCCAACTGTTTTGATACGGGGTAGCTTCAACACATCTGTCGATAACCAACAACAACAAATGAAATCAAGTCACACTCAAGTTAAACTCAAGATCTCCAACACACAAATAACCAGTTATCAGTTATGGATTTGCAATTAGCAATATTAGCAACGGATAAAATAGCCCTTTTATTTCAGCTAATCACAACTTTTGGCTTTGGATTCAGATAATTACTACTGGTACTTCGGTTCGCGATTCGTTGAACGTAGACGTTAAATACTGATGAGACTGCCACTGTCATTTAGAGGCAGCCGTTACATTACATTAGTCACGCATCATACGTACATTTAAAAACATTGGTATAGGCGCATAGAAGAACTTAATATGATAAATTCATAATTAGTCCAGCCTACAGGATATTATGATGATGGATACACACAAAACAACAGAAAGCATGATCAATGATACTTTGAGTAACTACCAGTATTCCAGTAGTCACGGTTCAGCCATTGTTCTTCAAACAAGACATAATTAAAGCAATGTAATGTAATAATTATGATATTATGTTAACCAAGACTATACCAGGGCTAGGATATCACCAAGACCAACGGGCAGTGCCGTCGAAAAAACCGATGTGTGATAACTATTAATGGGAATTAAAAATGTTAGCACTTACCAGTGGCTTCTGGTACTCCTAATGCGAACTTTTCGTCAATTTGTCATAACCAACTAAATAATCTACTTAAAATGATAACGATATAAATATAGACGGTACACGGAGAGAAAAGTATGGAGGTTGGAGAAGTTTTATTTTGATTTTGTCACAAAATTGTTATGTCTGTCACTATGTAGCTGCAAAGTTAAACAATCCGAGTGCACTTACTGTAATAGACTGGACTTTTATCCTCGGTACTCCGTTCAGTCGCCCCTACAAGACAACACAATGCAATGCAATACAACAGAGGAGCAAGAAAGAAGTTCCTTCGAGAACCACGAACAGGACCACAGAGGAATACGAGAAGGCAATCCACAATTTACTCCACAGCAACACAACACTAGGACTAGGACTGAGAAGAGAGACGAAAGATGAAATCAGGTAAAACGTGCTTTCTCAAGCCAGTCCGAACCTGCAGCACATTGCCATCTAGCAAACTTTCAAATTCTCCATTTACCATTCCCTTCCTAACGTTTCATTCGTTTAAACCACAGACCTTTCCCTGCCACTGCTCCAGTCCAATCCCTAAGGTCACAAAATGACTACGTCGAACCTTGCATAAATAACGTATCACTTTACTCCAGATCTATCTCAAGCGTAATCTTGCAGTCCCACACGCCGATCCTCACTTCCTCAAATTGTTACGTATTTTGTGAACGTCGTCTCACTCTTCGCACACTTTAGCCACAACATTCGACTCAATTGCGTTTTTAATACTTCCGCACATGCTCCCTACGTTTGTAATATAGCGGCAAGTTTAAAAACACGGTAGTGGGGCAAATTCAAATGTCAAATGATTTAATGAATATTGGTTTTTGCTTTTGGTTAATTATTTGTTATGAATTAGTAAAGTGTGATGAACTACTTGACACTCATGTCATATCCCAGCAATGTATTGAATTTTTTTGAATTTGTTTTATAAAAAAAGTGACACATTAAATGCATAATCTGATTATCTGTCTCATTACGAGTTGAAGCTTTACAGTTTCGGGGTTTCTGATTTCTGATGAGCAGTCGTCTTGCCTTGAAATGTTTGTTGTCAGTTTTGTGTATAGTCTCTGTTTGTTGGTCTAGCAGTCATTCACTAGAGTCAAGCAGTCAAGCTTGTCAAATAAATAAGCATTAATAAACTTTGCGACATTGCGACTGATAATTAAATGTTTAAAGGTATTACTTACTTGGACACTATTTAATACCAATGTACCGATCAAGACAACATTTTAAACGTAAAAAGACACTGTCACAAAATATAACTACGTCTGACATCTGATAACCAAGTACTGATTTACGTTCTGATCATCCGGCTGCTTTGCATTGTTTGGAGATTTAAGCAAAATTTCTGATTTTGCGAGACTATGTAGGACCATTTACCATCTTCCTTAAGTTGAATATCAGTCATCCGGATAACTGCGGTTTAGTGTTAAAGCCATATTTGGAATTCGGCAATATAAATTGAAATTAACAGTCAACGTGCAACATTTACATTCATTCACCAGCCATTAGCTTCCATCATGATTTCATTTGGAGTTAGTTCCCAGGACCCTCCGAAGGTTCCTACTTCAAGAGATTCAAAAACGAAAAATTTGATCATGAAGGCATGGAGAGAAAGATGGACAGATGTACAGTGGGGGATTCATGTCAGGACGGTAATCATCGAACATTCAAGTTTTTTCGTTTACGTTACTGTCAAACGTGTTGGTAGTAGTGAACGTTGAACATTGGTTCTCGGTATCTTGAAAAATCTAATTGAAACCTATTTTCGCTGTTTTTCAGCTTATTGACAACGATTCGGATACACTGTTTCTCGCAGAATGCATACTTCAGCAAGCGCTCAATGGCCCTGGACCAAATTCATTAGTCTTGTCCTACTTGATGCATTCGTTCTACTCACAGGTAGTCTAAATGAAACATGTCTAGATTCTGGACATTTAAACTAATTTAAGCGTTCCATAAATGTTTCGCAAAAGTAATGGAAAATGAATGTTGAGCGTACAAAATTATGACATAAATGGTGTATGTTTTTTGTTACAGTTGGTTTCTTCGGCTGCTGTGTTGAAGAGTGTGAGTAATTATGATGGGTACCACAAACCTTTTTGCGTTGGAAGCCTCCTTGACCTACTGGACAACATTAAGGTTTTTTCGAAATAATGAGTATAGTGTGTAACGTAGCATAACAGTAGTATATGCAAATAATATACGTGCTTGTTTTGGCTCAAAGGAACGACTAATAAGAACTGATGAAGAGGATGCGGAAGAATGTCTTCGACTAGCCCTTGCAATCGAAGCCGTTGTTCACTGGCTTCTAACGTGTATGTACTCCTCACTAGAAAATCTTTCCGATCTTCCAGTAGCAGATATTCCAATCGAAGAGGAAGATTCCAAAATTGTGAGAAAATGCACAAAGTTGTTGGAATTCTTTTTGACCGACCCTTACCTTTCAGCATTAGCTCATGTTGCAATTGTTGAAGATATAGGTTACCGCACTTTATTATTCAAACCACATGTTAACAAATGTTACAGAAAATAAATTGAATTAAAGCTAAATCAAATTTCAAATACTTTGCTTCATTATAGAACTGTACGAGAAAATTAAGCGAATGTGTGTTGAAATAAGTAAATTTGCTGGTGGTCTCAATGCTGAGGATATTTCTAAAGTTACAAGGTAAATGAACACATCCGTAATCATTGTTTCTCGTCAGTCATTTCTGATTTTACGGACCTTTCTAGGAGTTCAAGTTTTTAGGAAATAATAGTATATGTATATAGTTTATTGATAGAATTTTTATTTATTTCAGGCATGTTGATCAGCTACACAGTTATCGTGAAGATAAATTGGATTCTAAAAATTTGACTCTTACCGAATCCCTGGATGGATTGCAGGTTGTTCCTATAAATGGTTCAATTCAAGCTATTATAATGATAGCTGCTCTGCTGAGATCTTCAAAGGATATACCTAATGTTGTCACTGATATTATTATAGTGAAGCAACTAAAGGTGCGGTAATTTACATTGGCTCTATTCAACTGCTTTCATAGTTTACTCTTTATCTGTCTATGTCTTACCTAATACAGTAGCGATTGAACGGCGATCATTGGATCTTCATTATCAACAATTAAATGTTGATTTTTCAGGATATAAAGAGTTCGGATTTGTACTGTGAAATCGTACATTCCACTATTCTGGGTTTGGTGGATGCTATTGGAAAAGAACAAGAATTAAAGTTTATTGGATTTACTTTTCTGCAGTTGCCTACAGTATTAAGTTTACTGCGAGAAAGGCTCAACGGTAATTTACAACTTTTATTTCAACTGTTTATTAAATTCAAATTTTATATTTTAATAGTATTGAATCCAAATAATACCTTGAAGTCAATATAAAATTCTCTTGCAGATACTGCAGATGACATTGCTATCGGACTGGATGTTTACATTTCGAATGAATCTGCGATAGATATAGTGGATATAAAATTACACTGTTGCACTTTGGAACTGTTACTCACGAGCCTGCATAAGATCGGCTTGATTAACGAGGTTCATAAAATGAATCTCCTTTCAAAGTTAGTGTTTGTTAAAGCCATTTAATATGCAATTAATTAGTGTACTTAGATAAATGTGTAAAAATAGAATAAGGAACTGCGATTTTATTTTTAATGGGCTTGTCTTTTTAATTATATTTGGCCACTTTAATATTATAATGGCATGCATTTATTTATGTTCTAACTGTAGGAAAGCAGCTTCCAAGTTATCTTTTAAGTCTAATTCGAGTAATGTAGTATTTCTGTTGAAAGCGGAGTCTACTTTGATATCCGTTCTG
>JAAXYX010001791.1:0-20601 GCA_036851915.1 Ptenothrix huangshanensis | reverse complement strand
CACCTGAGACATCCAGTCATGATTAAATGTTTAATTAGCCTATCTCAACGAACAAATGTGCTTCCTTTCCAAAGCTCACAAAGAATTATCCTCATGACCGTCAACATTATTCCAGAAGGTAGTAATGATCGTATCGTAATATAATCGTCCTACCATACCATACCATACCAAACCATGTCTTGCCTTTCCATGAAAAGGGATTATATTCCTTGATTATCCTTTTTTTCTTCAGGCTTGTAATCACCGGAGTGATGAAGGATTTTTTTACAAGTCTCAGCAACATCACCCCGTCTTACGATTAGAGTATGACTATAGAGTGGAATATGTACCAAGGGAAAATGAGTTATTTTCACAAATTCCAAATGAATTTAGTTAATTAAATGAGTTAGTTAACTGATCCAGTAGAATGGGTTTGGAATGTATTAGAGCAAGTAGCTGGTGTACAAGAACACACTAAGCATAAGCCATAAGACCTGAATTCTTTTTAATTTTTACATACTACTTAAACTCCGCAGGAGAGGAGAGGAGAGTAGGAATCGAACGGGTTAAGCCAAAGGAGCACATCTTACTAAACACTTTCTGGAAAAAGAATTCCCCAAGAGGACGAGTAGAGACCAGGCAGTTCTTTGCATATGATTTAACGATGATTAATATTAAATTATGCGAATGTAGTCTTTGCTCAGGATGAGTCGGCAAAAGTAAATAGAACGCAACCAGTAACTTGCAAGATTTTTCCTCCGCTCAAGTAAAGTAGGTAGTTGGTAGGTGTGTATGTGTATAGGCTATTGCTGGAAGGAAGGGTACAGCTGAATGAGTAATCTAATGCTAGACTAGGTATATATGTACATACATACACTTACATGAATTGTTCCGTATATACATAATAATATGCTCTGTTTCAAGTCTCTATAAGATGCACGTGGACCATGTCTCAACTGTTTACTCTCAAGTCAAGCTAAGTCAAGTCAAGTCAAGTACATACGGTAAAAGGTTAGGTTTTTGGTGGTGGGGTGTGCATACGTACTTGAAGCTTCTACCTGTATGTATGTATACCTACAAAGATCTCTCCCTCTCTTTCTCTGTCTTTCTCTCTCTCTCTCTCTCTTATGCAAGGTTAGTTAATGTGTTTCATGTATGTGTGTGCAACGAAAAAAGAGACGAAGGCGAAATGCTCCGGAAGCGATAAGGATTAAAAGAAGAGAAAAGAGACAGGAGAGCCAGTGGAAAGAAGCGCTGTTTTAGTTTTTAGCACAGACATCCGAAATAATATTATAACAAGGAAGAGTGAGAGTTACTCTTTTACTCTTCTCTCACTCTCTCTCTCTCTCTCCCACCATACCAAGACGCGATACGATGATCAGAAAGTTTTCATTATTTTTCTTGGAAATAATCCTACGTGGAGTGAGGAGGTAGAAGATGGCTAGGTTGGTTGGGAAGACTGGTTGGTTGTAAAATATGAAATTGAGCAATATCCGTTGGTGAAAACTGTCCTTGTGTCTCATTTAAAACTTTCCTCATGCAGGCACCAACTATAATAAGGATCTTCTTTGTTCCACGCGATAATGTGTTAGCCTCTTTTATAATGTGCATCATTATTTGTCATAAATTGAGTTTCCCATAGCTCTCCTAACTACCGTCTCTAAGAGTCCTATATAAAAGTTACGATGGAGAATATCTATAAACTTTTAAATCAAAGATGTGACTGGAGCTACCAAGAGATTTCCATGACGTGAGTCTCCTCACCTGTTTTCACCCAAACCAAAACCAAATACACGTAGGTAGTTGAGAAAATCCTTGGAATATGCATGTATCCATTCACTCATGTCTCCTAATACTCATTTCATTATTGTTCGAGTTTCACCAAAACTATTTACTAAGATTCATCAAGGACCTTGGTCTGGATTTTGAAAATGCCCAGCGCGAATTGTCAAGGATTTAATGGAATAACTTTAAATTGAAAACCTTGGTGTGAGTGGCGGATTAAATACACGGTAAAATCTGATGCATCTTACGTCCATCTAAAACTTAGCATTGTACTAAGTTTTGATACGGTTTAAACGGACTAAAATTCCGTCATAATTATGTAAAATAGGATTATCTTTTTAGCACTTTTGATGCGTTTGGTTTTTACAGTGTACGTTGACAAGTATATTGCTCGAGCTGAAATTCTCCCCCGGCATTTCAGTGTCGTAATCATGTATTGGCATTTCCCGTAATAAAGCATGCTAATGCACTCCTTGTATAGAATATGAGGATGATATGATACACACTTTTAGGATTTGGGTGCTGTTTTGGTAGTCTGGTAAAAGTGCTAAACAAAATGAAAAGCGTCCCCTTACCATCTCCCAGAATCTATGGAGAAATGGAGGGAAACATGACTATGATTAGAGAGAATGCTCGGACGAAATAAGACTCGCATTTTGTTGACGTGGTAGTTAACTGAAAAGTATCTACAGTGTAAATATAAAAGTTGAAATGATACTTTATGACAACAATAAGAGGAGAGTAGGATCTGGAATGAATACGAATTAGGGAGGTAGAAATGGTAGATGGAAAGATATCCTGTGAAGAGGAGTGCGTGGGGAGATTGAGTGTTGTGTGAAGGATGGGGTGATGGTGATCTATTCCAGACAACGTCAAGACGAGAGCTAAAACAAGTCATGTTAATCTTGATAGCTAATTAAAAGTTGCAATAATTCTAAATACAAGTGTCTCATAAAATCAAGCATGAAGACCTGTCTTGCTTTTTATCACTTTATATTAAAATTACCTTTCAAACTGCTTCACGAAGTCTTCATAAGCAATTTTGCAAGTTTCCCACGTGGCGTTCCTTCAACATTTCAATTAAAATTCAATTAGAATAAACTATGTTGCCGTTGGAGACACAACACAACACTACAAACTATTGTGTCTCCCTTCCCTCAATGTGTCTCTTTTCATCATCCCAGACTATGCTATGCTATTCTATGCTATGCTATGCATTCTACATATAGGTATGTCATAAGATGTACCTACTTAATCAACATGCACGATCTGACTTCCCAGTATGCCTTTCCTTCACTATCGCTAGTGCAGGAAAATATCCCTTCTAGTTTCAAACAATAATATTATGGACTGAAAATCTTCCTCCAGATTCCATTTCATCATCACTTATTTACATATTTTCAAATTTCCCCTGGACTAATTTCATTCCTTCTTCGTCTTAGTTACCTTCCTCCTCCTTCTAACATGTTTATATGCGCCTCCATCATCAGATTACATTTGTGCTCGCCGTCATAATGAATACATCCCAGTTCTCTCCAGACGTTTCTCTAAACTTCCCTTCTCCCTACAGTCCTTTCATATAGGTATGCACACAGTCGCTATAATTATATGGATTCGCATTTGAAATGGTAGCACAACAGTGACATCAAAAATATTCGAATTCCACCAGCTCTCTACGGTGTAATAGCCGTGGTACTCGTTTTGATTTACTAGCCTAATATCTAGATACCTATACATAGGTAGATATAGACATACCTAGCAGTACCAGCCTTACATGGCCTGTCAAAAGTGTGATGTCGATGGCAGTGTGAAGTAAAGCTGATGATTCTCTTACAAGTTTTTTGTGTTGATTTGTCTGTTTGAAACTCGTAGGAAGATACGTAGATAATCTGGTGTATTCCGTCTGTGCAATTCTAATGGAGGATTGTTGTTAGTAATCTCATAGAAAGGTTGACTGCGTACGTGCAGTGCGTGACCATGCCCAAATAGATAAATGCCTAGGTATGGTATGCTATAGTCCGGTATTCCATGGAAAAGAATGGAACGGTGGAGCTACATATTAAGATTGGAGATGATGGAGTGAGTCAGATGAGTAAATAGTGCAGGGGTAGGTAAGTACCTGTAGCTCATTGCCTACTGTTCCTAACTTTAGACTTTTGACAAGACGAGGGGCAAGGTGAGAAATAGGAGACTGAAATGCATACTGGAAGGTATCGCTCTATCAATAATCTTCGCCTCAACTGTTGTTGAAATAAGCGGCGAGTGTGTTGACTCTATGGTTTTGGTCTGACATTGGAATATTTAGTGGCCGAGTGAAGCCGTAATCAAGGTTGATTGGGGTTTGTAAAGACAAGCTGAATGAGATCAGATCACGCACCAGCCTTCCCTTCCATGTCCTATGTGCAACCAGAGCCAGACAACCTACCCCTATCCGCATCCCTGCACTGCTTGGCTTGTCTTTGGTTTTGGCTGGTGTCTGTGGATCGGAACATGATACGCTCCTATAACAATAACAATCAGCTATGAAGTTGAGGCCGATAGAAAAGACAAAGGTATGAAGATGCCCCTCGTCGGATTGAAAGTTTGTTTTTGATTGCTAGAGCGAATATGGAGATGACGGATCGTCAGATGATGTTGATTTCCTTCCACTCTCCTGCCCGATAGATGCTCAGATGAAATTCTATGATGATGCATTTGGGAATGAGATTAGGACATGTTGGAGGAGATATATTAGTGATGGAGAGGCGTGAGGTACACACCTTGCAGCTACAGCATCCAACGATTGAATTGGTGCAGACCGGCAATCTCGTGGATGTCCAGGTGGTAACGGAAGACCTGACGGGGAGAAGAGTGCTGCATGAGCTGCTACAGCCGCTGCGGCTGCTGCTGACTGGCCCGCCAAAGGTAGAAGATGCATGGGCGGGATTTGCGTTGGAGGATGATTGTAGCCATTTGCTAGAAGGGGTGACTTCTCTAGCCGCATCACATCTGCAACATAAACTACTTTTATATAGTTCAATCCATCCCGGACTCGAGAGGCACACTTACTTACCACTACACCTACAGACGTAGGTAGCAGTGCTCAGCTTACCTGGGCCAATTACTCCTCTAAACTATTATGACCACTCGTCATTAGCAACACCACCACCACTGCACTTGACTCTTCATACATCTCCAGCCACAGTCTCCACTACGACTACAACTACAACTACAGCCACACCGGCACGAAGCATGGGAATGAAGGAAGAGAAATGGTTGGAAAATCAAGTCAGTGTTAATAAATTGCTTAGTATTCAACGTGTACAATAAAAATTAATAGCTTATCGTTGACTTAAAAGAAGACAAATAATGATGTATGAGTAGGACTGGGGAAGATAAGATAAAATGAAACGGTTGGTGAAATAAGTAGTTTCAAATAATGGGATAAATGTAATGGATTGTCCAAGAGTGGTTTAAGTTAAATTAAAGATCTAGATACATAAAAATGGGAGTAGATGGGCACGAAGAGGAGTGGAAATATTGTTAAATCCAAACATGTCTATATATTTTTCCAACCAGCACCAGCACCAGCGCCAGCAATAGAAAACTCTGAGGCGGACTCTGCACTGTAAATTGTAATTTCGTTAGAATGGTCAACACGGGAAACGAGAAGGAGAGGCAGGAACTCAACTCAAAGGTCATCTCTCAGAGGAATAATTTGTTTTTAACAGTTGAGGAATCAGATAAAGCCAATTCAATGGGTTTGGTTTTACACGAATCACATGTTCGAACAAATTGAGTTTACGGTGAGACAAAGAAGTCGAAATTCTGATACAGGAACAACCACTGCACAATAGACAAAAAAGAAAAGAGAGAAATCCTATAGCCACAAAGTGAAGCACACAAGTACCTCTCTCCCAAAGTGCCTACCGAAGTACTTACAGTGCCTCCAACACAACACAACACACCAAACAATCATCACAGTCACTTGCTACACTCAAACACACACCAAATCATTCCATATACCCACCACTACACACTACAGACTACAGACACAGATATACACAGGGTAAATATCCGTCGAAACCTTTTCCTTTTCCCTCTTTGCCTTATCTTCGTACATGTGGATTTGGAGAAGAAACTTTTTTAAAGGTACACTGAGAAAAAAGACAAGTGAATTGTGGCGAGAAATAAGAAAAGTCATGAAAGATAAGCATTCATTCTGTATGATTGCACTGATCGAGGCGAAATGGTTACAAATTTGTCACAGTCGGTTTACTGGTAGGAAGATTGGATGATATTTTGTTTCCACATGAGTGAGCAATCATGGGATATTCTGAGATTGCTATTATATTATTCAATAGAGTTACGTCCTACCCACAGCCATGCCTTCAAACAAACTCCTGTCCTCAGCCAACTTCTCAACCACCATTTCTATTTCCACACAGGCATCCGTCTCTACCCCAATCCACAATCACAGTCCATGTATCTCTATTTCTCTATCCTCTCTACTCCCATAATCATATACAACAGAAACATCCAAGCGGACAGCATTTAAAACTTGAGTTAAATCTGAATTTGTCTATGCATAGATTTTTTTGGGAAAGAATAATAAGGTAGCAGCCAAGTAGAAGCTGAGGATGGTCTATCAATTGGTTACTAGTAATACTGCTGCTGCCACCACTACTATTACTACTTCTACTACTACACTGTATCTCCTACACTGCGGACACAGGCACAGACTAGGGAATAGGAAGCTTCTAGCAAAGAAGAGTTTGAGTTTGAGTTTGAGTCTGAGTCTGAGACTGAGACTGAAACTAAGAGGGAGAGGGCGAGGGAGAGAGGGAAAGATCGAAAGAGTAAAAGAAGGTCGGGTTTCATTTCGGCTCGACTGCCATAATTTGTGTCTATTGCAGAAAAAAGCGATCGTGATATGAACCAATTGAGGTGCAAAAAGAGTGCGATGGAGTCATATGAATGAGACCAAGGCTCATAAAGCATACCGCAGGAATCCGTTTTATTAGCATTTTGACACCGATGATCCCCACAAGGGAACCTAAGGAGGGGCAGCGGTTGAAATTGAGCTGAAAAAAATGGAAGTAGCTAACTTTTTGGAAAAGTTTGTTTTCTCACACAAAAGCCTGTACAGCGAGTGAAGACACGTAAGTAGGTAGACTACGGCAAGAAACACACACGGCGAGGAAAGAGAAAGAAAGAAAAAATAAAGATCTACACACGAATGAATTTCTGTTGTATTTTCCCTATGCATACGAATTATAAAGTATGTTTGTAGTGATAGTGGCAAGTTTGCTCTCCCTCTCTCTCTCTCTCTCTCCCTCGCTCTCACTCCAGTAGGAGCAAAAAGGAACGGTAACAAATAGTCCTAATTTCGGGAATCAGCAGGGATCCAGGCGCCGCTACATCGTTACTATCAGACAATAACCATATTATATACGTGAGAAAAAAAACTCTTCTCATATTGTTTTTCACCATATTTTCTCTCGGCTATTTCTGAGGTGAGTAAATATAAAAATTCCGCATTTGTTTGATCTTCTCCCGACTCCGCTCACTTATTTCGTCAAGAAAGCATAATAGAACTTCACACACTATAATGGACTCATAATGAATCCGCGTTCGCAACTCAATACTCGAGCGTAATTAACTTTTTTTTCGATTTTGTCTCTTCTTCTCCTACGCATCACTTGTGCCATCACTTCTTCTTCACATTAAATTCCATTTACTTTTTACAATTCACGTCATCCTCTCTCTCTCTCCATCCCTCACTCCATCCTCTCATCTTTTTACAATTGCCTCTCTATCTACTCCCTACCCGTACCTACGGATTCAGTGTACTGTACTAATATCAGCTCCATGTATCTCCTCCTACTCACACCAACTCTCTCGCTAGTCTTCAATCTGGTTCTCAATACGTTCTCGCATTAATCCCACGTACATACGTATTAATTTCATTTCACTATTTATACTCCAACTGTCTTTGTCTACATTCTATTTATTCCTTGTTCAGGTGCCCTTTTTGCAGAGTACAAACAAAGGGAAAGAGCAATCTAACAAGTAGAAAGATGAAGAAAAAACTCAAGTTATGGAAGAAGCCATTGGCTTGGCTTGTGGTGGAAGCGGCAATGGCAATGCAATGGCCCAGGCAACAATAACCTGAAACATGATACACAAGCTGTTGTGTGTGTATTTATCACTTTGTTTCTTCTCTTCGGCTCTTTTCTGAGTCTACATTCTAATATCAACAAATCAACACCTCGAGGCCCTCCTTGCACGCCTAATTTCTTCCTCGTAACCGTCCAATCTTCTTACCTGTGGCTCGTCAACAAAAGAAATTCATTTAAGTCCTTCTAAACCCAATGGATTTCATTGGCTCAGGAAATCTCACCATTCCCATATTTACCAGCCTAATTACTCCTTTTATTAATAGCTTTATGACATTCCCTCTGCCTCTAATTACTCTTTCCTTCAACTCTCCTCAACTGCTCATTCTTCTTGCCAATTTATTACAATTGCATTTCACTCTGCTCAAGCTTCAACGAAAAAGGAGAAGGTCTCTCATTATACTCAAGTGCACACACTTGCTTGTCACTTTATCCTTTGCTCCCATGGAAAAGTCTTATTATAAACAAGGACTGCGGTCACAAAGGCGTCCTCTACACTAGAAAGGATGCAGGTAGGAAGGAGAAGGATTATTTACGAGATTTGAATGACTGCTGTAGGAATTTTGTTGAAAGTTGGAAAGCTTATTTATTAAAAGTTTCCAACGGCGATTCTCCAGGAAGGGAGGAATGGCACGTAAATAGTGATTGAGAATGAGACTCTTTAGAAGTACTGGGATACGATTGAGCTTGAAATTTGATTATATTATGAAATTGGTTCTTGTTTTGTATCCTGCCCTTTTACACATGACACCCTCACAGAATCCACGATGAAGCTGACGTAGACGTTGGAGTTGGATTGTAGGGTGTAATGCCAATGCCTTACCTCATAAAGGATTTGGATTGGATCGAGTTTGTTTGGTGAATACTTTGTCCCTACTTAATGCTATAATCATTTGAGATGGATGGCTCAAGATAAGTTGGCTCATAAAAAATATTCAAAATAAGATAATTTTTTGAAACGATTTTGTGGTGATAAATTGACAAATTACAAAAAAGTTTCACTTTATAGGTTTACGAGGGAAAAAAATTTGAAAAGTTTTGACTACTATTGTAGCAATATTCCAGCTAATCTTCCCAACTACATGCATGACTATGTAACCCTTGAGTACTGTGACTCTGACTGTGACTAGGAAAGAAGCAACTCCAACTGGAAAAGAAATTGGATGGAGACGGTTTTTATCAAAATAGCGATAAAGACTCCAAAGACCCGTCCGTACGTACACAAGTAGTAGCTAATAGGTGGCAAATACAAATATCTACAGGATTCACCCTCAACACCCTCCATTTTTCCTTTGAAACTTATGTAAATTTGCAAGCGAGGGATAGATTTGTTTGGGCACAGAAGAATACAAATTGGTTAATTTATAGTGAAGTTAATTTCCGTTTAAGTTTTGCATATCTGTTCGAATAATGTTGGAGCTGTGCCATTGGACTTTTTTTGTTGCTGGGTCGTAACTACTTACGTACCGGTATGTAAACATGTAGGGAAGGCAGGAGTAGGTAAGTCGAGTAAGTGTAGTAAGTTGAGTTGGGAAAAGTAAGCACATGGATGATAACTTTACTCTGAAAAACTTCATACGGACTCACTGTACACTCTACACTTGTGGTGAGATAGGTTGGCGTTGGCTAGATGGAAAAACCTAATCAGACTTGATTGAGAATCGATAGTTAACGAGAAAATTGGCGACGTAAAAAAGCTTTCAAACCGTCTACAGAACTTGATCATTATTAAGTACTGGGTTACTCTATAACTCTTTGTAAAAACGGGTATTCTTAAATAATCTAGTTATGCACACGTTTCTCTCTCTTATAATCATACACTTTGCTCACTTTCCACGCTGTCTACTCCGCTCCTGTCTCTCTAATCCTACATAATCACCGTATAGTCTGGCTCATGTCATGCTATAGCAACAGCTCCATATACTAACATGAGCATCAACAAAGGAGAGAGCACCGTATATTTATACATAGTTATACATAGTCATAGACAGTGTGTACAAAGTGTGGTGGTCAAGAGAGGATATATTTCCATATCCATGTCGATGCTCACACTCACACTCGCACTTGCTCACAGCATCCACATGCACGTGAATTATGCTGGAAATAAAAATAGTTTCATAAATTACGGAGGAATGGATGGAAAAATGATTAGCATGCGACGTTCCATCAGATATGTAATTGAGAAGATGGGGGGAAAAAAACAGAGTGAATTTAGTTTGAATGTGACAAGTGTGTTTGTTCTTCTCAACCATTTATGACTGATTTAGGTTTAATGATTGAGTCAAGTAAAGATATTCACATTATTTGTTAGGACGGAACGGTGGGAGTTCAGGCTTGAGGAGTTGATCGTAATAATGCTGTATGTTATAAATAATGAGCGAGTGATTAAAACAGCTTGGGTCGTGTGGGTGAATGGATGAATCGAGAGCTTGAAGAAGTTCAAGAAAAAGCCTTGTGGCCAATCAAACGATCTTGAGCGTATAAATTTCATAGGGAAACTGTACACGTACATAGGTGCATGTGTATGTATGAGTGTGTGTGTATAGTACTCTTCTCCTGTCCTATACGCCTATACCCGCCTCCCTGCGATCCAAACTTACGTTAATAGAAGATTGTGAGCACTAATACCAGGGATGGTTTTCACTCCTCTTATTCTGTTGTTATGGCACGATGAGCTTGATCCTCGTAAAGAGGATTAAAATACGAACACATAAATACGCATTGCCTCCTTCCAATGAAACACAATCTATAGCCGTAAACTGGCAGCTCATTTCAGAGTATATATTATGAGGGGAAAAATTCAGGGTAGTCACATACACACACACATACATAGCATCTGAAGGCTGAGACATTTGAAATATGCTCACTCTGTCTACTCTCTCCTTACTTACATACTCAACATGCATTTGATTTGATTCCCTCATGAACATCTTGTTAGTTTCGGTCCTGCTGCTTCCCACTAAAATATCATCGGTTCACTCCTTTTTTTCACTGCCTAATATATCCCGCGATATTTGTTGATTTAGAAATGGAGTATTGTGAGCACAAATAATGGCTGGAATATTATGCTCGGCTTAGAAGAAATCAAAAGAAATTGCGACCAAGAGCTCCGGAAATGAATGGATCTTGCTATTGTTGGAGCATTGCATTGGATTTGAGACTGTCTTGTGTTGTCTTGGAGCTGGGCCTGGAACTCGAGACTGAGCGGCCGCATGTATATATGTATGTAAGTCTTTGGGTGGTTGTGGTTGTCCTTGTTGATTATATTGTATGGGGAAAGAGACACTGTGACTTTGGTGACTTACTAAGCCGCATTCTCTCTAATCTGGAAACTTTTTAATTACTCTGACAGTTTAATAAATGCCTTCCACTGGTTAAAAATAATTTGTCATTTTTGTGGGTTCTGACATTGACACGGGTTTCCAATCGCATCTCTCATTTCCTCGCATTTACTTTTCTTTAAAAACATTTCTTCCTCGCCTCGCCTTCCTTATTTATTATCTTCTCCTTTCGTCTTCCTCCCTACCCGGAATTCTTGCTAATAGCAAGGTATATAATTACATTGTGCATACACACCCAACCCACCCAATAGCGTCAGTAGGAGGGAGGAAGTGGAGGGAACGCTATGCAATGCTATTCTATGCTATGCTACACTACGCTATGTAATGTCGCGATGAAGGGGGAATACGGGAAGGCAGTGAAACTTACCCGGATTTTTCCCTAGTCCTGGTAATAATCTGTTGTTGGACCTATAGATTGACGTACGTGCATTGATAATTTTGCTCCTAAGGTTGCCGGAAGCAAACTAATTCCCGATTGAAATACAGATGGTTATAATAATAATAGGATGAAATGAAAAATGATAAAAGTCAACGTCTCTTGTCGTAGCAGAGTTCCGGGAGCGACCGCTTGTTTTCCTCTGACATTCTTCACATTTCTTTGTAAGCAACCGAGAGAAAACAATAGTCAACTTCAAAGCAAATTCAGAGTTTCAAAGAAGGGTTTATATTCTATCGAGACTAATGGATCAAATAAAAGACACATAGGAGTACACACTGTACTGTAATACTCTCGCTAATCAAACTACAGCTACCACATACCTAATCACATCTGTAGCATGTCATGTATGTAAATAGAATGACAATCGTGACGTAAGTCCAAATCACTAGCGGTTCGGTTCCGAAACCAGACCGGAATACCATTGTACCTACTAGTACGTATGTAGATCGTGGCTCTCTCTCTCTCTCTTGACTCCCTTCTTGTCCCGTATGCATGTATGCACGTACATGACTGAATTGATTTGAACTGGTTTCGATTGAAACTTGACTCGAGAGTTTGCATTGGTAAATTTTGCCACAAGACTTGATAAATTATCGGTTGAAAAAATCCTCATCCTGTCAAACTCAAATGCTCAAGGTTTCCTCAAGTCTGCTCCGGACAGTTTCCAATTCGCATCTTATATTTATTAGTGTGTAATAGTGACAATTAACTACTATCTGACAACTGATTGAATTAAAGTAAATTATAGATTGCATTTGCTCCACATTCCACATCCACACAAATCCTCCTGGGCACAAAAATCTGTCATATAAACCATGCACCGTGTGTGTATCCACGGGGAAATGGGGAAACTCTGTAGGATGCAGGAGGAAGGTGTAAGTAGAGTAAAGGCAGGAGAGCTCCCCTATAGGAGCTCAAGAATTATATGTGGATTTCAAAGCATTTACTTTCCGTTTAGATTACTACCATTCAATAAATCAATCTTAGATTACGGTGATCATATCATGCGGCGAAATCTGGCAAGCGTCTCGTGTGTGTCTGATATCCTGATGCTCGCATCACATGGCTCTGGGTAGGCAATCATATTTTTACTCACATCACCTTCATAAAAGCACGTAGCTCAGTCATACCTACATACGTATAATTAGGTATCTACGAATCCTCTCCTCGCCATCGTCTACGCCTAGCTAAGGATAAGTGCAATAAAGCTTGTAGTAGCCCAACGTGTCATGCTTGATTTAAGTTAGCTCCTTACAGCCCCACTTCGTCCAACTTTGCTATGAGCAAAGCAACTTTGTCTTCACACAGGTTAGACTAGACTTACTACATGCACCATCTACCACCATCTCGTAATTCCCATTTACCTACCAGCCCTTAATCGCCAATTCCGTAATGCTACAATCTCAACTTACTTACAAGCAAACCCTCCATTCAATGTCTTTCATTTTTCACAGAATATTTAAGCGTTTCCGATGACGACTACCTCTACGTGTAAGGAGCAGGGCTGAGAATATGTTTACAGTGTCTATTCTATTCACTCGGTGCTTGTTGTATTGTGGCTTGGGATTTGTAGGGAAATGGGTGAAATTCCTGTGGATTGAGAAGTAGAAGTAGAAGGAGAAGGAGAGCCAGGGCCAGAAGCAGAAGTGTGTGTCACAAGTACGAATGTACGAGGTTGCAGGATGTGAGTGTGAGGACGAACTCTGCTGTGTACCGTGTGTGTAATACCAGAAATGGGCGTGTTTTGTGACTGTGAATAGAGCCGAGTGTCGAGATGCGCAGAAACTTCCACTTTCTCACCTCAGAAATCAAGTCTAGAGATAGTCTTAGCACTAGTCTTACATTAAAAATGTGAAATTCTGACAAGCACATGAAATACTCGGAACTAATGGCAATATTATGTAGTTTAACTCGTTCATGTGATAATCCATGCATCCATACGTTCGAGTTGGAACGTTGATCATATTATTTCATTTTCAAGTTTGACGAGGAACGAGGGAAAAGTACGCGCTCCACCACTTAACTCATTTCATCAGCTTTTTAATACACGCTTAACTTTCCAACATTTCTAGCAAATGAAGCGGAGGATGGATGCATGCGACTCACTTGACTTTCCTACCATGTCTCATATTTGAACTAAGAGGTTGAAAGTCTCACCTCAGTGGCACGAGCACAAGGAGCTCCAAGCATCTTACGTTAGTCACAAAAACCACTTATTCACCCGCGACTCTGTCTTCCAATCCCTAATCATTTTTTCCTCCCTAAAACTTCCACATCCTCATTTTATCAACGTGTGTTAGGAAAACTACATTTTTGCAAATTACTCATCAGCACCCAACACTTCTGCACGGGCCAACCGTCCATTAATTTTAGCTTGCTCTGTAGAATTGAATTAAAACCTTTACTAACCCTAACCACAAGCACAATACCAATACCAATACTAATATAATTACTACTACTGTATACTCCAAAGTCATAGTGCACTTAAAAATCAACATGATGCATAACACAAGTACGGAACATATACAAAAGCTTCTACAGAAAGAGCTCAGCTTAATACGTAATACACTTGCACATAATGAACGATTAATCTTGTTTTAGTGCTTCATTTTAAAATGATTCAAAGTGTCAGCGATTATTCGAGAAAAAGGTAGAGGCAAGTCTACGTCTACACTATGGCCACAGATTTCTTCAAAAAGCAGCAGAAAAAACACGAGAAATAAAGGGAAACAAAACAAATCGGATGAAAAGAGTCCGCCTCACACAGGTACTTACATATTTAGATAGACACGATTCGCATGATACACTTTAGAGCAAAAAAAAAAAAAAAGAAATGGTACGAATTTTCAAAGTTGCGGTTTCAATAGAGATATTAAGAAATGCTTTTAAACAAGAGAAGGAAAGGAGGAGAGGAAAGAGGTAAAGCATCATGTAATCATCTGTATGGTTGTTTTTTGGCTGAGGAGAGAGAGATGGATAGACAGGAATACTTTTGTATAATAAATAAATGACTGGGCTGTTCGCGTAAGTGAAGAGGATGAATGAGTTTACAGACAGACAGTCAGAAGGAAAGGAAATCGCTGGGAAATGTTGACTACGGTAAAAAAAAATCTCGTGAGCTAATGTGTGCAAATGAAGATTAATACTTTACCAGCAGGATTATGATGACTGGCTTCATAAGGTGGGTAATCTCCATTCTCTAATCGATGCTTTTTCATCGACATGAACTGGGAGGGTGTTCCATGTTGTGAGAGTGGTACCAGTGGAACCGACGTTCGTTTAGGGGGGCGACCAGGCCTGGAACTTCAAAATATTTTTAAAATTCACAGCTTCTATGTAAATAATCATTAATTATAATTTCATCTCAACATTAATTCACACACTTTTGACTTTCATACACTTTTCACATAGAGCTAGAGACGTGGTATACTTCACCCCCAGTATACCATCCTATATGCTATATTCAGTATATCCACATTTTATTTTATCCAAATGAATCCTGCAGAGGTTTCTCCAAGTACATTATAAGAGCGTGGCATTGGGAGGTAGAAGTATACCATGACCATGGTATGGTATGGTGCAAAACGACACGCACATCAACTCACAAGGAATCTAGCCATAGGCCTCAAACTGGTTCTGGTTTTCACAAATAGCAACGCCGTTCACAAATGAATTATAATTATTTCTAAATGGCATTTGCATTCGAATGTGAATCAAGTCAGAGAGAAGGGAATAATTGTGAATTTACCTAATGTGAAAATTATTGATCAAGATCAAGATCAAAATCAAATCATTTGATGCAAACTAGCGAAAGAAGGGAAGGTTAAAAACGAACTAACACCAGCATGAAAAGGTAGCAGGCTCAGGACTCACGATTTATTATGATTTTGCTTGTAGTCTCCATGTGTGCGCATTCAATTTTGCCGCATCCCCGGAGTTAATGATAACAAATTGAAGAGTAGATGGAAGACACGGTAATAATAGTTCGGTAAATTAGCAGTGTCTGACATAAAAATGCAATAGTATAATTTGGAAGTGGGATTTTCCAGAGCAACAAAAGGAATATTGTTCAGGTTGACCTGTGTGGTGTAATTTACCAATTTTCATATGCCACTCAACAGATTGGCTTGTGTTATGAATGAGGCGGAGGCCTATGAAAGGTCAAGTCAATAAAATAAATGGATTCTTCTTTTTACCGCCCATCATGGCATGGCCAAGTCAGCCTAGCACCAGCACCTCATTCTGCATACGCTATGTCAGAGCACACATCACACATATGTATGTACATGGGTAAAGATTATGATACAGTCATTGGAAGCGAGAACTTTTAGTTTTTTTTTCTTCTTGTTCTCTTCTCGTCTTGTTTTTTGCTACTGCTCTGAAAAATGCGGCTTGCGTGAAGGAAAGCGTCTTGAGTTGAGAGTATGGTTTTGGTGTGGGGATACACGAGGGAAGAAGAAGAAAAGTTGAATTAGTCCCTGTTTCTCGGAAACTGGAAATCCAAGAACGGGAGATACATGATGTATTTAGCAAGGCAAATACGGAGGATTCATGTATGCACAATGATGACTTGAGTAATCAGGAAGCCGAGTTGAGATAAATAGGGCAAAAGTAAACGACTGAGGAAATATGTGATATTGTTGTTGGTATAGACGGTGAGTGTATGGGACTGAGATGGAGCCGTAAAGCTGGAGCTTGTAGAGAATATTGCGCATAAGTTGGTCTCGGTGGTAGTCGTATTTCGTTGGTGGTGGTGTTGGATGGGTACACCTCTAGAGAACATGCAGGGAAAGGATGGGTGGACGGATGGACTATGATTCCTTTTTCTCCGGGAATAAATGAATGCAGCGAATAATATGAGCATTCTCTCTCTGCTGTCTGTGTATTATTAAATGAGTTGATATAAATGCGTGCCAGTTCTCTTCGTCTGCCTCCTATTTATACAGTCAAACTACTCACTACAATAAATGCAGACCTCCGTGTACCCACGGCCACGACTGGTGTCTGTGCTCCACTGTATCTTCCACAGCGAGCGTCTGTATCTGTCCGTGTGTGTATGTGTGTGTGTGTAGTGTGTGGGCTAGGGGTTGGTTGGAAAACGGGATTGAGGAAATGTGAGAGGATAATCAGTCGAGTTGAGCGCCCCGCAAAAGTTTTTTTTAAGTTGGCGTAATAAGCGAAATGCCATTCCAAATAGAGAGTACATAATAGGCCTATATGGTAATAAGAATTGACGGGATACGCAGTGGCATAAAGACATCCATTAAGGCATAATGTTTCCCGAAAGGGAAAATCAATAACATAAGCATTTAGATTGCATCTTTTCTTTCTAATAAGGTGAGCTTGAAAGAATGTTTCGTTCCATCCAAGATTATTCATTCTTCTTGCTTCTCTTTGGCCAAAACTCAACAGACTCAACTTATATTCCAGACATTATCCACCAAACAGCGGCAGCAGCCGCAGTCCGCATCCCTCTCTCTCTCTCTCTCTCTCTCTCTCTCTCTCTCTCACTCTACTCCTTTATTCTTTAGACCTCGTCTTGTATTTTTTCTCTTCTTTATTCTGGTTGCTTTTGCTGTTGCTCTGCTCATTTTTCCTCCTACTCGCTAACTCATTCACTTCCTTCCTCAGCCATCCATCCGCAGCCCTCAGAAAATCTCTTCCGTAAACTTTTTCAATTAGGCAAATAAAGGTACAGGTTAAAAAGCATTTTTCTGTAATTTCTCTTTCCATTTCATCGGAAGGGAGATGTGAAAAGCCGCAACAAACCCTTCATATTCTCCGCACAAACACAGACAGAAAGGAGAGAGAGAGAGAGAAAGAGAGTAAAAGAGAGAGAGAGAGAGAGAGAACAAGCCTCATTGCTTCATCTCAGTTTTACTTGTTCGGGCGGTCGGGTCCGTCCTTCCACTTTTCTTGTAGTTTGTTCTTGTTCTCCGTCTAATAGTACCATTACTTTACATCCATCCAACTTGAACGAACATCTCTAGCTCGACTCTGGCAATCTTATACCTTCGCTCTATATTAAATATCTTATGACTCCAGACGTGCAATTAGGCCACAAATTAATTTATACGCTTTCCAACCTACACTACTCTCATATCTTCACTACAATGCAATCTACATAAGTACATATATATTACTAATTTTATTACACTGTCTTTCTCTCTCTCTCTCTCTCTCTTTGCTTTCCTTTAGAACCAGAACCAGCATCAACCTTAGTCTTGCCATCCCACATACTTTGGTCTCCATCTCCTCCTTTTCCACCGGATCCTCTGCGAGTGTCTTGCTGAGGAGAAGGGAAAGGGAAGGGAAGGCGGAAGGAGAGAGGAGAGGAATAGAAATGGATAACACAAGTGTAGTAGGAAAGTAAATAGGTATGCCCACAAATTATGATACACTTGTGAATGCTCGTGCAAAGAGAAATGAAGGACGTGAAGGAAAAGGATGAAACGACGGAAAGGAAAGGAAATCAAGACCTAAAATAGAATCATGTTGTATACATTATTATGATATTGTGTAATAAGTAGTATGTAGCTTGGGATTCTCATTTGCGTCGTACTTAGTCGTGGTCGTCTTCTATTACCGATATCTCCACACTGAATTCCATTCCTCATTTCTACTAATGACTCATCTGGTTTCCTTTCTCCTTCCATATCAATCCCCAATGAATCTCAAATATCTAATCCCCTTCCAGTCTACACAATACAATACACTCCTTACTTACACCACTTCAAATGCCCATCGCTATAGATACCTAGGCAGAGAGTGTCTGTCTACTATACCTATATGTGCAAGTGGCAAGTATGTACATGTGGAAATAGAATTAGGGTCACTCTACGTCATCGTCATCGTGATCGTCATCTGAATGCTGGAAGAAGGAAGACGGCCAGATGGGTGTACTGTATGTGCTCAGAGCGTGCCGATACAACCACCCATATAATCTATTATTCAACTACCTACTCACATTTCCTCAGCCATACTCCGGGTGAACTTCAGAACATCACAGTCTTTGCTTTCTCTCACAGTCTATCTCTCTCCTTCATTCTTTATTAGTAGGAAAAGTAAAAGTAAAAGTTTATCAGAGGAATACCTAAATACGTCTACCTCCTCCAGTTAATCGTTAGATGTTTTCATATTTATTATTTCCACCAAACTTACGTCCTCTTCCACTTGTTATTTATGATTTTAATCATGCAACCCGAACTCGTCCGACAGCACTCAAACTTTGTTTATTTCCCACATTGATATCATACGGGAAAAAGACAAAGAAAATAAGAGATCCAAACTGGATTTTGAAATGGGAAATGGTAGTTGGGAGCGGAAAGCAAGATGGATTAATAATTGCTCAATCGAAAAATGTAGAGCACTATTACGACTACGACTCCTCTTGTAGATTCCATACTTCACCCTTGCTTTTTGAAAAAATAGTAAACAAAACATTTCTAATCACAAATTAGATCTACAAGGTCTTATTATAAACATTGCATGTGTTTACATTCAACATACTTTCTAATCTGATCGGGGTGCTTAAAATTCTACTTGCTTCAGGGCAACGAAAATTACGACTCGAGAGAATGCATTGGATTTGAAACAGCTCTTTGTTGTCTACTTGGAGTCTTTCTTCCTTCTGTCTGTGTCCATATGGTTGCTGTTGGTACTGTACTCGTGCATACTGTCTCTACATACTCATGCATACATAGGTACATACATACATATGCACATATGAGCGGAAAATGATTCTCGATGGGGTGACTCTGATTCAGTTTAAATCAAACGCCAACTTTGAAGTTGCCGTATGTATCGATGAGAGCATTGACTAGTGTGTAGTTCCTTGTTAAGCTGTCACTTTAGTTGTCGGTGTCAAACACACGTAGATAAAAACAACTGATAGCGCAGTTGTTCTGCACTTCTTCTCTTTTACACATCCATGTACCTACGCAACGTAACTGTTGTGGGAGACTTGCACGCGTCAGTGTTAAGGAAGAATCAAATTTGTCCACATGAAAGTAGAATGGATCGACTCGGAATGGAATGGAATGGAATGGAGTGGAGGGAAGAGAAGGGAAGGAAAAGCTGAGACAAGTAATGACCTCAGTGAGACTGATGATAATCGACTGAATTCCACGTTCCGGATGTTGACAAGATGAAGACAATCAGGAGAAGTCAAGAGTAATATTTATCAGTTGAGTGGTTTCATGCAGATCAGTCTGACGAAACGGTTCTCGAGTCTCAACAACCAAGAGACTTGCACAAATGCACTGAGTGCTTGTGGATGTGGATGAAGCGAATCTACTTTCGACTAAGTTTACTCACGACTTTCGACTTTGAGTCGCAGAATTAAAATCTAGAGACTCCGGCTAAAATGTGACTGTGTGAGAGGCGAGAGGAAAGCTACAGAAAAAGTGAAAAAAAAGCGTCAATCCATCGGACAAATATTGGAATAAAAAAGTATGTGTAAACGGAAGGATGTACGATTAATATTCAGTGGATTTATTGCCACCAATTTGAGGAGACAATGGTGAAGGGGAGATGTATGAATGTGTAAGTAGTTATGTAGTAAGTGGAGTAAGTGGATTTTCGATTCAGGATGTTCAGTAGTTTCTATGTAGGAGTTACACTTGGAGTTGGAGTTGGCTTTGGATTGGATCGAAATATGGAAAATGCCAGAGCCAGAGAGAGAGAGAGAGACAAGAGAGACACATCAATGCAATTTTTGTGGGAATGTTGAATGAGTGAGTAAGTGAGTGAGTGAGTGGAGTGAAAAGACGAGGATAGACGAGAGAGAGAGCAAGAGCAAGAGCAAGAGATAGATACCGTAAATGTTCGAATAATTGCCGGGACTTGAATAATTGCCGGGGCTTGAATAATTGCCGGGGCAAACAGAAAAAATTTCTAC